>JANRMT010062822.1:39253662-39299984 GCA_026402145.1 Polypterus bichir lapradei
TATCTATCTATCTATCTATCTATCTATCTATCTATCTATCTATCTATCTATCTATCTATCTATCTATCTATCTATCTATCATCCATTTTGATGAAAAAGCACTTCAATTGTTGTTTGTTCTCCAGGCCTTCATTAGATTAGATTAGATTAGATTAGATTAGACAAAGTTTACCAATCCCATGGGGGAATTTCAGATGCACACAACAGAAGGAACATAAAAAACAAGGATACAGATTCACAGGACAGATACTACAGCCAATCAATCAATCAATCAATTGATAAATAAATAAAGATAAATGAATGTATATTGTGCAGATATTTCAAAATGAATTTAACAGATACATTGGTAGGAAGCATTTAATTGCCTGATAGCAGTGAGCAGAAAAGATCCCCAAGTTGCTTCCCCAGGAGACTGCAGCATAGAACACCACACTGGCTACTATGGACTGGTAGAACATTCCCATCAGAGTCTCCTGAGCAAGTCCAGTCTGCTCTGGCTCTTCTTGCGCAGTGCCACTGTGTTGTCAGATCAGTCCAGTGTGTTGTTTTGTGAACCCCCGGGTACTTGTAGCTCTGCACCAGTTCCATGTCTCACTCCCATGTGAATGTGAATTATTTCAACATTCTTCATGACATAATCTGGTCAACATCTAAAAATTTTCAGTGTCACCAAGGACTTCACATTGAACAGTGTGCTATTCTTCAAGGATTTTCCATAAGTACATAGTTTAAAAAGTACTATTAATAAACCAAATCTTGCTGTTCCATTTTGACATTAGTGCCCTCTGGTATTTTAAACAAGCACTAAGGTCGTGAACCTTCACAGAAAAAAAAAGCACAATGTGTTTTTTTTTGGTATTTTCTAAACTTCAAACGGAGCTTCAGTTCTCTGTGCAGGTATAACCTTTTTAAAGAGGAAATGCCACGTGATTATTTCTGACAGAAGGGATTTTCACTGTTGAACATCTGTTCCTGCTTAAAAAATGATTTTGACGGGTTTAGTATATGCAGAGTCTGGTAAAGAAGAACTTTATTGTCACTTCATCTTTAGGTCATGAACTTGATGGAGAGTTTCATGATGATGGTGCATTTTACAGCAAATTGCTCCAATATGCTGCAGATGGCATGCAAACTGAGCTGGTGTTTTAACACCTCTGTGGCTCCAAAGCTTCAGACTATTTCTGCATTGCCAAATGAAGAGCATCGGTTTTTATATGTTTTTCATAACATTCCCAAACCCACTTAATGCAATTCAGGATCAGAGCGGTCTGGAGCCAAAAAATAAGTGTGAAGCAGGATAAAACCCCAGAAATGAACCAGGCCATCACAGAACCAATTGACCATTGCCGGTTACTATAATTCAATTCAATTTAGTACAATTTGGTTTATTTTATTCACTGAGTGCAGGCCTGGAGCGCTGTGATGTAAGTGTGTGTGAAGGGCCTCTGCTTAACCTTCCAGATGGGATGCCAGAACTATGAAAACTTCTATACAATTTACGAGCAAAAGTCCACGTTCAATAACTTTCACTTTCTCCGTTATGGTTTCGACATGGTCATAGAACATTTTTCAACAAATAACCTGAACACGTTTGCTGCAATAAGCCAAATAATACAATTTATACATAACATGGAACGGCAGAGGCAACTGTCAGGCACCAACAGGCCAAGTAGAGAGCTGGCAATGGCAGTTGAGGAGATGTACAGTGCAGTCATGGAAAATGACTTTCAGCCAGCCTTAAAGCAAATCTGGGAAACTGTCAGATGACTCGGGGGGAGAAGGAGGTCTTCACTCATGTTGTGCGTAGCAGGGAGGGAGCTAATAACATCACCTGGTGATATACTTCGGCTGGAAAAGGAGTACTTCAAGGACCTCCTAAATCCTACTTACATGGCTTCTTTTGAGGAAGCAGATTCAGGAGACTCAGAGGAGGATGCATATATCCCAAATTTATTTTAGGATCTACTTCTTCTTGTTTCGGTTGCTCCCGTTAGGGGTTGCCACAGCGGATCATCTTCTTCCATATCTTTCTGTCCTCTGCATTTTGCTCTGTTACACCCATCACCTGCATGCCCTCTCTCACTACATCCATAAACCTTCTCTTAGGCCTTCCTTTTTTCGTCTTCTCTGGCAGCTCTATCCTTAGCATCCTTCTCCCAATATACTCAGCATCTCTCCTCTGCACATGTCCAAACTAACACAATCTCGCCTCTCTGAGTTTGTCTCCCAACCGTCCATCTTGAGCTGACCCTCTAATGTCCTCATTTCTAATCCTGTTCATCCTTGTCACACCCAATGCAAATCTTAGCATCTTTAACTCTGCCACCTCCAGCTTTGTCTCCTGCTTTCTGGTCAGTGCCACCATCTCCAGCCCATATAACATAGCTGGTCTCACTACCATCCTGTAGACCTTCCTTTTCACTCTTGCTAATATCTATCTGTCACAAATTACTCCTGACACTCTTCCCCATCCATTCCACCCTGCTTGCACTCTCTTCTTCACCTCTCTTCCACAATCCCCATTACTCTGTACTGTTGATCCCAAGTATTTAAACTCATCCATCTTCACCAGCTCTACTCCCTGCATCCTCAACATTCCACTGACCTCCCTCGTTTTTACACACATGTATTCTGTCTTGTTCCTACTGACCTTCATTCCTCTCCTCTCTAGAGTATATCTCCACCTTTCCAGGATCTCCTCAACCTGCTCCCTACTATCGCTTCAGATCACAATGTCATCAGCAAACATTATAGTCCACAGGGACTCCTGTCTAATCTTGTCTGTCAACCTGTTCATCACCACTGCAAATAAGAACGGGCTCAGAGTCGATCCCTGATGTAATCCCACCTCCATGTTGAATGCATCCATCGCTCCTACCGCAGACCTCACCACTGTCACACTTCCCTCGTACATATCAATGTACAACTTTTACATACTTCTGTGCCACTCCCGACTTCCTCATACAATACCACAGCTCCTCTCGAGGCACCCTGTCATATGCTTTCTCCAGGTCCACAAAGACGCAATGCAACTCCTTCTGGCCTTCTCTAAACTTATCCAACAACATCCTCAGAGCAAACATTGCATCTGTGGTGCTCTTTCTTGGCATGAAACCATACTGCTGCTCACTAATCATCACCTAACTTCTTAACCTAGCTTCCACTACTCTTTTCAATAACTTCATGCTGTGGCTCATCAATTTTATTCCCCTGTAGTCACTGCAGTCCTGCACATTCCCCTTATTCTTAAATAAAGGCACCAGTACACTTCTTCTCCACTCCTCAGGCATCCTCTCACTTTCCAAGATTCCATTAAACAATCTGGTTAAAAACTCCACTGCCATCTCTCCTAAACACCTCCAGGCTTCCATAGGTATGTCATCTGGACCAACGGCCTTTCCATTTTTCATCCTCTTCATCGCTGTCCTTACTTCCTCCTTGCTAATCCATTGCACTTCCTGATTCACTATGTCCAGATCATCCAACCTCTTCTGTTTCTCGTTCTCTTCATTCATCAGCCTCTCAAAGTACTCTTTCCATCTGCTCAACACAATCTCCTCGCTTGTGAGTACATTTCCATCTTTATCCTTTATCACCCTAACCTGCTGCACATCTTTCCCAGCTTGGTCCCTCTGTCTAGCCAATCGGTACAGGTCCTTTTCTCCTTCCTTAGTGTCCAACCTCTCATACAACTCATCATACAGGTACACCTTTTCTTTAGCCTGCGCCACCATTCTCTTCACCTTGCGCCTTATCTCCTTGTGCTCTTGTCTACTTTCTGCATCTCTCTGACTATCCCACTTCTTCTTTGCCATCCTCTTCCTCTGTATACTCTCCTGTATTTCCTCATTCCACCACCAGGTTTCTTTTTCCTCCTTGCTCTTTCCAGATGTCACGCCAAGCACCCTTCTTGCTGTCCCCATTATTATATCTGCTGTAGTTTCCCATCTGTCTGATAACACTTCACTGCAACCCAGTGCCTGTCTCACCTGCTCCCTAAACTCAACCTTGCAGTGTTCCTTTTTCAACTTCCACCGTTTGATCCTTGGCTCTGTCCTCACTCTCTTCCTCTTCTTGATCTCCAACGTCATCCTACAGACCACCATTCTTTTGACAAAATCCACTATCCTCTGACCTTCTTCATTCCTCTCCTTGACACCATACCTACCCATCACCTCCTCTTCTTCACTGTTCCCTTCACCAACATGCCCATTGAAATCTGCTCCAATCACCGCTTTCCGTCCCTTGGGTACACTGTTCATGACTTCATCCAACTTACTCCAAACATCTTCTTTCTCATCCATTGCACACCCAACTTGCCATATGCACTAACAACATTCATCATCACACCTCCAATTTCCACCTTCATAATCATTACTCTGCCTGACACTCTTTTCACTTCCAAAACACTCTTGACATACTATTCCTTCAGAATAACCCCTACCCCATTTCTCCTCCCATCCACACCATGATAGAACAATTTGAATCCACCTCCAATCCACCTGGCCTTACTCCCATTCCATTTAGTCTCTTGCACACACAATATATCAACCTTCCTTCTCTCCATCATATCTGCTAACTCTCTCCCCTTACCAGTCATACTGCCAACATTCAAAGTTCCTAACCTCAGTTCCACTCTCTTTACTTTCCTCCTCTCCTCCTGCCTCCGGACACGTCTCCCCCCTCTTCTTCTCCTTCTTCTTCTTTGGCCAACAGTAGCCCAATTTCTGCCAGCACCCTGTTGGCTAACAGTACTGGTTAACCCGGGGCTTGACCGATTCGGTATGGAAATTTGTATTGTTGTCTGCGTATTGATTTGGCAAAATTTTACACCGGATGCCCTTCCTGACTTAACCCTCCCCATTTATCCGGGCTTGGGACCGGCACGAAGAAACACACTGGTTTATGCATCCCCTGTGGGTGGGTTTTAGGATCTACTACTAATTAAAATTAGGGTTCAAATCTAAAAACATGAAGTTAATGTAAGGGGTATAGGATGATGTTTATGTTTAATAAAATATAAATATTAACATCAGGGCATAATAAATAATTTTAAGATTAGACTTGGATTTACACAATCTTAACATAAGGGCCTTATTCCAATGAGGTTAAGATAAGGATAGGGGTGGGATAGACTGTCTAATATAATCATTAACCTCAGGGTTTAAAAATTAATTTGGAGAAGAGGTTTGCTAATGTATTTAAAAAATTCCTCAGTGGTAAGACATCAGGGGGTGGTGTGAGGGGAGTGATGATGTTAGCCCCAAGATCCTGAAGGCTCTGGGTGGTGTTGGGCTGTCTTGACTGACATGCCCCTTCAACATTGCGTGGAGGTCAGGGACAGTTCCTCTGGTTTGGCAAACTGGAATGTTGGTTCCCGTCTTTACGGGAGGGGATCAGAGTGGATCACATTCCTCATCTCTCCTTGTAAGTCCTAGAAAGAAGGGTCTGGTCAGCT
The DNA here is from genome assembly GCA_026402145.1 of Polypterus bichir lapradei. NCBI lineage: Eukaryota > Metazoa > Chordata > Cladistia > Polypteriformes > Polypteridae > Polypterus > Polypterus bichir. The sequence continues at coordinate 39,259,121 of JANRMT010062822.1, forward strand.
GTAAGTTGAACCTCAAATGCAGGAGGAGCAATGCAGATTTAATTCCGGTTTCAGAACACTAGACCTGATTTTTATCTTCTAAAGGATTCTGGTGGGTTCATGGCAGTATTCCCAACCAGTCTGCATTTTTTTTGTGGAAGTGGAAAAGGCATATGACCGTGTCCAGCAGGATGTTCTTGGCAGGGTGCTTTCAGAGTATGGGGGCCTTCTGTTATGGTTTATTCAAACCCTGTACAACTGGAGTGAAAATTGGTTAATATTGCCAGCGGTAAATCAGACTTATTCTCGGTGAGTTTAGGACTCTGCCAGGGATGCCTTTTGTCACCAAATTCTGTTCATAATTTTTATGTAAGGAGCAGCTTGTTATTTCAAGGTAGTTGCCACGGAAACAATGAATTCCTTGCTGTCCACAACAGTGCAAGTAATGTCAACGGTGGTCAAAATATCAAAGACAGAGAGGTTTGTTATTTGCACGTAACCCACACATATTGGTAATTGTTCATTGTGTGACAGATAGAGGGCGCTGTCGTCCCCTTGAACCCTCGGACCAGACGCCAGACACCAAATAAAAGTCCAAATATTGAATTTATTATAAAAATAAAGTGCACAAAGCACCTCCACCTCCACTATACTTCCAAATATACACAATAATCACAATAATCCATACAATCCTCCGAACCTCCCAGCAGCTCAGTCACCCTTCCTCCCAACTCGGCTCACTGTTGGGATTTCCCACAGTCCTTTTAAAGTGCTTGACCCGAAAGTGTTTCTGATCCCTCAGTCCATTTGATTCTTAACACTTCCGGGTCAGGTGAAAACTCCTTTTCTTCATCCCGGAAGTATGCCATTTCCTCTTTCGCTGTGACTAAGACGTACTTCCGGGTTATAGGGCAAATAGCAGTCTCTGGGCCTCCCTGCAGCGACCCCTGGCAGCCCCCATGGTATCCAGCAGGGCTGTGCATTAAAACTCCAATGTCCATGAGGCCCTGCTGGAATTCAGGGCATCTCCATGTTGCAGGGAGGGCTCCATCTGGTGGCCTGGGGGTATTGGCCAGGATGAATGGCCAGCCATATCCCACAATTGACATATTGTAAAATGTAAGCATCAGAAAAGTATACTTGATCATGAACTACTAAATTAATTCACACCTCGCAGACTGAGGCATTCAGTTGTCTTGTGGAGTTTTTACACTCTGATGATGTCTGTGTGTCTTTTTCTCTCGATAATCCAGTTTACCTTTCACAGTCACATACCGTAGACATACAATTGAAGAGATTTCGTGACTCTTAGGACTGGTCTGTACTTCACACTCAGAATGCTTACGTGCAAACATCATGGCTGCCATGCATTCCCAGCATACTATTGACATGTCTTCTGGACACGTTGTCATAAATTAATGTGACTCACTTGTTCTTGCCTTGTATCCGGTGCTTACTGGGTTAAGCTCCAACATCCCTGCAGACATGCTCGGATTTAGAAAATGTATGGGTGTAGAATTTATTATAATAATTAAGTTTAATTATTTGTTATAGTTTTCTGATTGAGTATAATTAATATAGCTGTTTGGATTTAAATATATACAGTAATGTACTTTTATTGAACAAGCGTTGCAATGTTAAATCAGGCTGTCCAACTGCAACCTTGGAGGGCTGCAGTGGCTGCAGGTTTACATTCCAACACCTATCTTAATTAGTAGCCAGTTTTTGATACTAATTAACTTTTGCTTTAATTGTAATTAACTTATTATTCAAAACTCAGACCCCTTAATTATTTAGCTTTTTCCTTAATTTGCCGCCAAACAATAATGAGATACAAAACAAGCCAACACATGACCTGCTAACCTGTGTCCATCATATAATATCTGAAAATATAGAAGGGTGAAGATCTCAGCAATGTTCATCTGTTCGGGGGCCTCAATAATAAAAGTTTGCATGGCATCGGGCGTGAAAATTTGCACATGCCCATAAAACAGGAAAATGTATACTGGAAAAAAATTTGATTTATAAAACTTTCCGTACTCACATTTTTACACAATTTACCATTTATAAATCACAACCACCTTGTAAATATGTGTACGTGAATGTGCCTCAAATGCTGCCCAGAAACATATGGAACATGCTAATCAGTCTCATACATATGCATTCATGATGCTTCAGAACTCCATTGGGCGGTAGAACAGCCTCCCTCCTGACACGTTCAGACCCCACCACTTGCATTCTAGTTGTGTACTGCAACTGAGAGTGCATATGTGGCTAATATTGTGATTCTCTTTTGCACTCTGGGGGTCCGGGAAAGGCATAACGTTTCAGAATCTGAGCCAGTAGCCACTATTACTTGGCTCATTTGTCTCCAAAGAGCTTGCCATGTGTCTCCAATGATCTTTTTTCTGCCACATCCCCAGCCTGCACATTCACGCCACCAGCTCCAGCTCACACTGCTCACTTGTGCTCAAATATAACATGCATCTGTGCTCACTTGACCCAATTCCTTCAACTGATCCAAGGCAGAATCCTTACCCAGATTGCCAGTAGCCATGTACCTAGACCAGTGTACTTAAGGACAGGAGTGTTGGCTATTAAATTTTTCTAAATTCTTCTGGTCCTTTGGGTGTAAATTTGCAGCTGATTTACAGGTTTTCTGTACCCCTTGGGAATTCAATGGTGACATTAGGTTTTCAATTTATATCTTAGTATTTTTGTTGTGAAGTATTTTAAAATGTTTCTGTCCTCTGAGGTTGTGAGCTGTCAATCACGATGCAACAGGATAAAAGTTCACTACAAGGTCATCTTCATATTCGAGTTCAGATTATACGTAATAAAAGCAAATCCTTGATTTTCCTTTGGTTAACGATCTGCTGGTGAAGACCTTAGTTTTGATATTTTTTTGATTCTAGTCTTGTGTTTTGATTTGGGTCACTCCTGTGTTCAACCTGTTTCTATGTTTTGATCACTTCTTATCTCCTGGTTACCTTATAAACCCCTTTGTACTTTCCTGTATAGTACGAGAAGGAGCAGGTCTTATAAGATTATCGCCCCCCCCACACTTTCACTAACTCCTGCATAAACAAAACACACGATGTCTTTCTCTGCATGGCCTCCTGGGATGGCGCCACCTCTTCTGACATTCTCTCTCTCTCTCTCTTTCACTCTTTCACTCTCTCTGTCTCTTTCTTTTAGGTTCTTGTGGCCCTTCCAGAATTTTCCTGCCAAAAAAATACCAGTGCTCCTTCCATTTCTTCTTTTAAGATTTTTATCAAAGGGTATTTATTTGTTCAGCATTTAACCAACTTTAATAAAATATATAATATATTTTTTATAACCTGGCCCGACTTTTATAGAATGCAATTAGGCTTAATAAAATTAATATAGCTACTACAGGAATTCGAAAAAGAACTTTAGCTCAAAAAACTCTGAGTCCAGTAAGAGGTTACACCACAGGAATAAGCGGTTAAGAAGGGCAAAGGGTTTTGCAGAACAGCAGCTGGCTTTGATTTCTCACTCTTGAATGCTTCAACTTTCATAAAGATGTACACATCATGCTTTGCACATTGGGCGTACACAGTTTCACAGCATGTCCCACCCAAGGTATCTAGACCAGAAGCTAAAGTGTGAGTTCATAACAATGACAAAGAAAAACAAAAACATAGGTGGACCTCCTGGAAAAGAGAATCATTGGTAACTGACCTGAGTTTGGGAGTGTCATCAGAGGGTCACAGCTCAGTGTGGTATGATAAAGACTGAAGTAGACTTGTTCCCTGTAACTGGCCTATCTTAGCTACCATCAAGGAGTGCTAGGATTTGTTGCTGTGTGTGGTGCTGTCAAGGTTAAACGCCTCAGCCCATCAGCATGAGGAACAGTTAATGGTACCCCAGGAAGAATCTTGAGGAATTTCATCAGAACTCTAGTGGGTGCAAGTGGACCCAACCAAGAAATGATAGCTTCACGAGAGGGAAGGTTGGGTCGTGGTGTAGCTGGACAGAGATCAAAGAAAATGCTCCAGATTGGCAGGTGGCACAGAAAAGGTCTGAGCTAGGATTAGTAGGTGAGATAGCATAAAAGCTTCTAGGCAGCTTGAGTTAATGACCTCTTTAAGTGCTGCTGATGCTTTATAGGTGCAGGCTCTTCACAGACCAGTAGAAGGAGTACTAGTCTAATGTTCATTAAATCAAAAAAGATAAATCTACCCCAAGAACTATTTCCAGTGCCTGTTCAGCTTTAAACCTGCCTTAAACCACAGGGCTCACTTTTAGGTGGGAGGTAGAAGCAAGACCCCCGTAGTGGGTGAAAGGCTTCAAGTGAGTGATGTTAGTGACAAGACGCTATGTGGAAGAGGGAGAGTGGACATCCCACTTCACTGTACAGAGAGACAGAGAATGAGGAAGAATGAGGAAGATGTCAACTTTAATTTGAGCAGACCTAAGAGGTATCATTGTTTTATGTCGTGCCTTATTTCTCCTTTTGGGGACTTTACATTATTAAATCAATAATAAAAGCCTTTAATTGTATATCTTTTTCTAAACTCACATTAATTAGCTGTAAGTCAAAAGTATACACACTAATACCCTGATTTCTTCTATCCACCCACATTCAAATGTAGAAAATCCAATTGATAGTCCTGATAGTATTGAATCAGACCTGGGCAAGGTGCCAGTTGGTGCCCTGCTTTACAACAGCAGCTTTAAAATTAAGGCTGGTTTAGTTTTTTACAGTATTCAGTTTTCAAATAGAAATTAACCCTGTCATTTCTGTTACAAGAAAGTCTCTCCACAGCTTTGCCCAGCACATAAAAATGGGATCCTGCTTTTAGTGAGGTAGTCATTATTGCCAAACTGCTACCTCCATAGATAGATAGATAGATAAATAGATATAGATACTGTAGATAGATAGTGTGGTGGATGGCTGGGTAAGGGCCCCGGCCAGGACACTTATGTAATGGAAGGACCGGGGGAGACACCATGCACAAGGTATTATTTCCCCCAGATTACTAGATGGCAGCTCCCCTGTGTTGCAGTGGTGCCTTGGGGCATTATGGGAATTGGTGTTTGCAGATTCAGGCCTGTTGGATTAGTGAGTGCCACCAGAGGAGTGCTGCAGAGACTGCAGAGCCCTACTTTGTTGGGCTTCCACATCACCTGGAAGTGCTTCCGGACCATGCTAACAGGCAACTGGAAGTATTCTCGGGTGCAACATAAAAGAAGCCCTTTGTCTTTATTCGAGGAGCCAGAATCGGGAGGAAGGAGGACAAAGCTTGCCAAGAGTAGCAGAGGAGGAAGAGAGGTGATGAAGACAGAGGGAAGAAGAGACAAAGAGTTGTTGTGTCAGGTTTGGGGAGCAAAATCGCCCCTTACAGTCTACAATGTATAGATAGATAGATATGAAATGCACTATATATACAATACAATAGATAGATAAATAGATAGATATGAAAGGCACTATATGATAGATAGATAGATAGATAGATAGATAGATAGATAGATAGATAGATAGATATGAAATGCACTATATATACAATACAATAGATAGATAAATAGATAGATATGAAAGGCACTATACAGTATGATAGATAGATAGATAGATATGAAATGCACTATATATACAATACAATAGATAGATAAATAGATAGATATGAAAGGCACTATATGATAGAAGATAGATAGATAGATATTAAATGCACTATACACTGTATATAATACAATAGATAGATAGATAGATAGATAGATAGATATGAAGGGCACTATATGATAGATAGATAGATAGATAGATATGAAATGCACTATATACTGTATATAATACAACAGATAGATAGCTAGATAGACAGATAGATATGAAAGGCACTATATGATTGATAGATAGATAGATAGATAGAACTTTATTTGACAGACATATTTTGCATTTTGTATTTACATTTGCAACTGCCACTTTATTAGGTACAGGTTGCTAGTGTTGCACTGGACCCCACTTTTTGCCTTCAGAACTGCTGTAATTCTTTGTGATGTTGATTCAACAAAGTGCTAGAAACGTTCCTCAGTGATTTTGGTCCATATTGGCACGATAACATCACGCAGTTGCTGCAGATTTGTCAGCAACACATCCATGATGCAAATCTCCAATTCTGCCACATCGCTCAATTAGATTGGGATCTGGTGACCATGCATGCCTAAAGAACTAGATCTTGAGTATAAGTGGTGCAAATGAGCTTCCTTTGCAGGGTGTCTGAGCTCAGCTTAGAGACAGAATATGGAGTACAGACATTCAGGACGAGATCAAAGTAGAGTCACTTTTCCTCCATATTGAAAGGAGCCAGGGCTCAGGCATCTGATTATTATGCTTTCCTGTGGAGGTGTTTAGGGCATCTCCAACTGGAAAAAGACATCAGGGAAGACTCAGATTATGTATTCCAGCTGGTCTGGAAATGTCTTGATGGTGGGAAAAAGAGTCATTTGGATATATTTGCTTAGAATGAAAATGAACGGATGGTTGGATAAAAAAAATTACTGTCAGAAAGGATTTATAAGAATATTATTGCATACAAGTCCTTTTTTAATTTTGGAAAAAGTCAAACAATACAAATCCATTGTGAAGCAGTTGCATTTCTTTACTTTTTTAAGTAATTTCTCAAACAGTTAAAGATTCAATACTCCCTGGGGGAATCCATTTAGCATCCATACTGTCAAATCCAACCCTTAAGGATCCAATTAAAGAGAGAGATGCTAAATTAACAGCAGATGTTGAGAGAAATACAGCTGTGCACTTTAAACAAATCTCTGCTGTATCTCTGTGTATTTTTAGACTGTTGTTGTCTTCACCTTCAAAGTAAAAGTAAAAGAACAACGAAATACCATCACATGTGGAGATAAAGCCATCGAAGGCCACATGTGTTATATCAGTTCAGTCATTTAAAGCTTTGTGCTGTCCTTTGTTTAAAAATATTGCTGGTTAAATTAGTTTGAATTTAATTTAGAGTTCATTTTATATGATCCACATGTTTTGGAGGTGTCCTTTTTTTAAGTATATCAGTATTCAATTACAGATTACTGCATTGAACTGGCACAATTACCAGTGTTGGTTCCTGCGTTGCATCAGATGTAACTGGGATTGGCTCTGATACTTCGTGACATTAAAGTGAATTAACTCAGTCTGAGGACCTTATATTACTGCCTTACCCCCTGTAGAATTACAATTGAATGCCATCATGAAAAAGCCCCTTCATCCCCTCTAGGAGGCGCTCTCTTGTAGCCACAGGCTCATTCTACCATGGTGTGCTAAGAAGGGCCTCTGGGGGTCTTTTCTGTCCACTGCTATCAGGTAAATCAATATCTACTCCTGACTTTTCCTTGATTCATTTTGAAATATCTGCACTATACACATTTATTTATTTATCGATTTATTTATTTATTGACTAATTGATTAGCTGTGTTATCTGTCCTGTGACTCCGTATTCTTGTTTTTGTTATGTTTCTACAGCTGTATTCATCTGAATTTCCCCAAGGGATTAATAAAGTTTATCTTATCTAAGCTAATCTAATTCATTTTCAATGATATGTATATTATGTACATTTATATTTTACATCTATTTGTTTAGCAGAAGCTTTTATCCAAATCATCTTACAGGAGAGTTCAACATAATTGAGTAAACATCACTGGAGGACTGATAGGGAACTTTGTGTCTAGGGTACAAAGTTGAGCATCACAGGAGAAGAGCTCAGAAGAAGATGATGGCGAGTTACACCTACTGATCAGTCAGTCGGAAATTCACAGAACAAGAGAGTCTTCAAATGCTTGTTAAAAAAACAGTGAGGGAGTCAGAATTCCAAATGGTGGTGGTCAGCTTGTTTCCGTGGCTAAGAGCTACACATTAAAGTTGAGATTTCATGCTATGTAGAATTGGAAGCTCCAGATGCCATTCATCAGAAGTCCTGAGTGGTCAAGAAGGAGCCTAGGACCACACAAGTCTCTCCATGTATGTAGCTGCTGACTACGCTGTGTTCCAACATCAAGTATTTGAGCTTAATACCTGCTGCTACATGGAGCCAGTGTACTGATCTGAATAGGGGAGTGACATGTGCCCACCTTGGATGGTTGAACAACTAGGCATGCCGCTGCATTTTGAAACATCTGTAGCTGTTTGGTGATACAGGCCAGTTACACCTGCCAACAGAGAATTGTAGTAGTCCAGACGTGACAAGACCAAAGTCTGGACCAGGCGTTGTGCTGCATACTCTGTCAGGTATGGCCTGGCCTTGTGAATGTTGTATAGAGTGAATCTGTAAGACTGAGAGGCCACAACAACATGGTTAGTGAAGGATGGCTGGTCATTGATCACAACTCTAATGCTGCATACAGAATTGGCAGGTGTTAGTAGTAATAATCCAAGCTAAACTGAGATGGGGTGTTGAATAGAATTGGGGTAACAACAGGGTTCGACCTTGCTAGGTTGAGTTGGAGATGGTGCTCCTTCATTCAGGTTGCAATATCAGTGAGATGGAGACAGTGCACTTCAACTGAAGATCATCTCTCCCCGTCATTCAATGGTTAAGGGTCATGTCTTCACTTCAAATGCACTGTATTATGGGAATTACATCTTTTCTGTTGACAGTCAATGAGTTTTCAGGAAGTAACTGTTAATAATACTTTAGCAAAAACTGCACACATTTTGCATGTTTTGACCATCTGAATGGGTAACAGATATATGGATTATGTGACTCAAGTTACGTGAGAAGCTTTCAAATTTGTTCCGTGAATGTTTTCACATTGTTTGTCATTGCATAGAACTGGTCACCATTACTGTTCTATAATAATAATAATAATAATAATAATAAAATGTATTTAAATAGCGCTTTTCCCATACATTTTTCTCCTGTTCTGCATTAAAACATATTACATTTTTTTCTTCACCATCACTACAAAGCATATGGGGTAAGTAACATTTAGACAAATGTGATAGATGACCGGGAACCTTGCCCCAGCAGGAGAAACAGGGGACCAGGAAAGGGGCAATTGCTTCCCCAGAATGCAAGAGGGCAAACCTTGTGGATTGCATAGAGGCCACGGAGATTGGATGCTCAACTCTTTGTGGGCCTGTGGCCACCACCAGGGGTGCCTGGATGGTTCCAGAGCCATGGAAGTGCTGCTGAAACAGGAACCAGGTATACCTGTAGCGCTTCCGGCTGCCCATGCAGCACTTCCGCCACACCAGAAAGTGCTGCTGGAAGGTCATCAGGGAGCACCTGGAGCACATCCAGGTACAGCATAAAAGGGGCCGCCTCACTTCATTCAGGGAGCCGGAGTCAGGAGGCAGAGAACGGAGCTTGCAGGAGAGGTGGCGGTGGCAGCAGCAGAAGAAGAAGAAGAAGAAGAAGAAGAAGAAGAAAGGAAAGAAAAGAAAAGAAAAAGACAGAGTTATTGTTATAGCTGATTGGTGCACTGTGTGAGGTGCTGTAAAGGAAAAAACTAATTAAAAGAGTGTGTTTGGACTTCCGTGTGTCCTGGTGTCTGTCTGTAGTCAGGCTGAATGTTCACACAAAATATTATATTTGGATGGGCCATTCCTTTCAAGTAAGAATAGTAATGTTACATTAATGAAATCATCATAACAACCATTCTTAAGCCCTCTTAGTCCAATTCAGGGTTACGGTGGGTCATGGCCTATTCTGGTAGCACTGGGCCTAAGACAAGAAACAGCCCTGGGCAAGTGCCCATCCATCACAGGAGCCAACTCATGCACAAGCCTGGGGGACAATTTGGAATCACTAATTAACCTGACCAGCATTCCTTGGTTAAAATGGAGGAACACCAGTGAACCCAAAAGATAACCCACAAAGACATGGAGAGAACATGCATACTCCTCACAAAGAGCAACCAGGCCGCTGGATCTGTTATGCAGTAGCACAAACTAATAAAATAAACCTGATTAAGGAGTCCAAAAGTGCATAAGACACACACAGTCATTTATTCTTCTACAATCACTTCTACAGAAGGCAGCATGTGTGTCTAACAATAAACAGTACATAAAGATGGCTTCTTAACTGAAAGGAAGATATCCAGCAGAAGCGGAGATGGAGACACTCTAACACAGCATGTGTTTTACAGTACTCGGGGAACGGGAAATCTTTTGCCATAATTGAAAAATGGGCTTCCCTTTTCGAGAAATTCAGCTTCATTGTGCAGCACTGGCAGACTCCAGACAGCGGGGAGTTGGGGGGAGGCCAGCTGAGTGGAGCTCATGTCGACGCGCCCTGCTTGTTAAAGCCTTTTTAAAGAGTCTGCGGGAATAAATGACTTTCACGATATGCATTCAATTAAAAAAATCTGGCAATATGTGTTGTTATTAAATACCAAGCCCACCACCGGCTTAGTATCTACAAGTGTTTACTTACATCCATCCACCCATTTTCTAACCTGCTTATCCAGTTCAGAGCTGTACGGAATGGGGGCTCCAGTAGTGAAAAACCAAACCTCCCCAAGACACAAATCCATCACAAGATCCTCATGTTCATCCATACTCAGTTGTATGGGGTCGAGGGTGACTTAACTCCTTAACACAGAGTTGGTCATACTTTTCACAAAGCAGCTCATGAAGACCATGTCATTTATTATTATTATTATTATTATTATTATTATTATTATTATTATTATTATTATTATTATTATTATTATTATTATTATTATTATTATTATTATTATTATTATTATTCGGCGGCAAGGTGGCACAGTGGGTAGGGCTGCTGCCTCGCAGTAAGGAGACCTGGGTTCACTTCCCGGGTCCTCCCTATGTGGAGTTTGCATGTTCTTCCCGTGTCTGCGTGGGTTTCCTCCCACAGTCCAAAGACATGCAGGTTAGGTGCATTGGCGATTCTAAGTTGTCCCTAATGTGTGCTAGGTGGGTGGGTGTGTGTGCCCTGTGGTGGGCTGGCGCCCTGCCTGGGGTTTGTTTCCTGCCTTGCGCCCTGTTTTGGCTGGAATTTGCTCCAGCAGACCCCCATGACCCTGTAGTTAGGATATAGTGGGTTGGAGAATGGATTATTATTATTTTTATTGTTATTATTATTATTATTATTATTTTGTATTTGCTATTTTCTATTAATCTCAGAGGGGAAATAGCTTGTTTGCATGACCTTTGGAGGTCAGAGTGCAGGGTCAGTCATTGTACAGCAACCCTAGAGCAATTTTCAGGTTAAGGGCCTTGCTGAAGGGCCCAGCAGAGTAGGATCCCTCCTGGTAGTAATTGGATTTTGAACCAGCAACCTTCCAGATAGCAGTGCAGATCCTTAGCCACAGAACCAGCACTCTGCAGTTGAATTATGCAAGGTATTTGCTTTTAGCACCTGGAGTCTCAATCATTTCTGCCCCTTGCTGTCATAAGCACTGGAGAGCAGCCCAGAATGCCCTGATGGTATATCCGCGTCTGGGCTAAACTATCATGAATGTCTTTGGGTTATGCAGAGTACCTGGAGATTTGAATCAAAGCTGTATGTGAAATGTTTTGCACATCGTTAATAATAAGGTCATGAGCAATAAAACAGGGAAATTTATCTATCTCAGTAATAAAGTAGACAATCAATTATTAGGTGAATAGTTCATTTTATTTGCAGTGTCACGCACGTGTGAATAGGAGGCAGCTGATGGGCTTGGAGATGAATAGTAATACATCTGTCCAGGGGGTGGCGGGGTTCCCTGCAGACCTTTCCTTGGAAATCCCACCAGGAGCCACCGCCTCGACTCGGGACACCCCACTTCCGGTCCCGGCCCCGAGGACGACATCACTTCCAGTCCCAGCCCCGAGGATGACATCACTTCTCCCAGACTTCCTATAAAGCTTCACTCCTTTTCCCTGGAATTCAGTTCTGTTTTGGACTCTGTCTTGTAAACTTGCCTCAATCTTAAAACATTTACTTTTTGCAGCCAGGATACAGAATTATACGGGTGGCTGCCCCAAATCTTGCCATGTCTCTTGTCTCTTCATATCACAGCAGGTTGTGAGAAAATAATTTGGAGGTAACAACAGTTAAGTATTTTGGTTAGCAGTATGAAGAGAATAGTCCAGTGGATTGAGACTGTTATTTTAAAATGAGTTCATCAAGAACATGGGGACACAATTGGAAACTTGTTAAGGGTAAATTTCGCATAAACATTAGGAAGTTTATCTTCACCCAGAGAACCAGAGACACTTGGAATAAGCTACCAAGTAGTGTGGTAGACAGTAAGACTTTAGGGACTTTCAAAACTGGACTTGATATTTTTTAGATGGTTAAGTTGACAAAACTGGCAAGCTTTGTTGGGCTGAATGGCCTGTTCTCATCTAGATTCTAATTAATGTTCTAATGTTCAAAAAATAATTAGATTGCTCAAGAATTTAGACTTCACTCTCCATTAACCAAATGCCAGTTGCTAAAATGAACTTGGCACAGCCTTAAGTGGGGTGCCAGTCTATCACAGGTAAAACTCAAAGTCACTCATATAAGATCAGTTCAAAGTCACATGCTATAAAAACTGGACTGTTTAATTCACACATTTGTGTGCTTGTCCCCCTCTTGTTAATTTCTTGCAGCTTTACAAATATAAACATACAGTATGACCTGTAGTATCTCACACCTCATAATATCAAGACTGTCTGTATCTTAATGTTTTGCCACAACTGCATTTCTCCATTCAATTCTGCACACTTTTGTCTCATTTTTCAGTGTAGTAAACAAGTTGTCAGAAGCATCAGAATTTGTTCCATCATAGCAATGGCCCAGACAGAAGTCTCTCACCTTCCTTAATTAAGGTGTAATTTAAAACAGATATAAAGTTATAAGCTGCCCCCACTCTTGTGCTGCCATTTGTAAAGAGGAGACATGACAATGACAAAGAGTCGGGGTGCCACCTAACTGTCCCCATATGATTGAAATAAGAAAAAAGGAAAAACATGCAACAAGATGCAGATAACATCCTTTCAGACAGGAGCTCAGAACTGAACTCAAAATGGCAGAACTAACCATACCAAAATAATCCAAACTAACTAGAAACTGAAACAAAGTAACGAATCATCTGCAGATTCACAGCAAAGCAAATGGGCAATGAGAGTGAAAACACCTTGTGGCTTTGGAGGGCATATTTTGAAATGTGAACTTTCTGGGGTTTAAAACACAAGGGCAGTGTGGACGAAAGGCAAAAATTTTGACCAATTTCTACATTTTTAAATGAAAATGGGGCCGAGGGCACAAGAGTAGCCAATATAAAAATATGACACTTAGACGTGTAATTTTAGAGAAGCAATAAACGCACTCTGATCTGTCAGTTTTCTGAAATAAGGGCCATAATAACATAATAAACATGGACTATGTGACAAATACCATATATACTCGTGTTTAAGTTCTCCCGCAGATAAGTCGGTGCTTGATTTTACCATATAATTTCTGGTATTTTATAATGTCGGCCGTATATGTCGAATGTGGAAAACTCAAGCTATTGGTCCAAGAGATTATGATATGCTAACGCCCACCTGAGAGAGGAACCACAGAGCACACTGCATTTTTTTCTATGTATTGTGCCTATGTGATCACACGGTGATACCTGAACTATTTCGAAGTGACATTTGCACTGTTTTGTCTTTTTTGTATCTCACACCCTCATACACCTTTATCGTAAGAGCATCCCTTATCTATGAAGGAGCTTCGATCAGAAGAAAATATGCAGCTGGTTTTAAATTAAAAAGTCGCTGAAGTGGCAAAAGAAATTGTTAACTGCGCTGCTGCAACAAAATTCGAAACTGATGTGAGATTGGAGGAGGCAAAAAGATGTAAAAAAAAATAAAAAATTGAATGTCATATTTTTGAACAAGCGTATAAGTCGGGGTCTGATTTTATGATCGATTTTTCAGGTTTCAAGACTTGACTTATACGTGAGTATATACTGTACAGTAACTGGTTTTCAACAAAGGCTACAATTTTTAATGGGAAGGAGACACATGAGCTTGTTACATTGTTTAAGGCGTCCATGGTGGATTTTGACCAGAAATGTGGATCTTGTCTTGCTTGTAAGTTATTCACTCATATTTTCCATCCCCTTAACAAGATAAAGAATATTTTAAAGCATTGTTATTAGATTCCATTAATATGTAAATGTGATGGTTGTAAATGAAATAATTAACAGCAAACACTACAAAATATGACATATCTAGAATTAGACTCATGCTCCACAATCCTTAATTAGTAAAAGTGAATGAAAATGAATACCCGATGTGTTGTTATAATTAACCAAACCATTGAACCTTATCATGCTTGTTCTTTTTAATGTAAACAGTAGGGGGTACGTATGCAGTTTGACTGAACCCAGTAAAAATGCCAGGGAGGCCAAACAATATTTAAAATAACACGTATTTACTGTTTATGCAGGAGCATGTGTGCACTCACATGAGTAAGGGTTTTGTCACTCAGGTCAGGTCAGGTTGGGGAGCATGCGCTGGTACAGCCACACCCACCACATGACGAAACACCTTGGGATCCTAATTGGCAAGGCAGACACACAGTCCAGTCCCACCCTCTAGAAATGACAGTCTATATGCCGCAGCCAGGTGTTATGTGGGTGTCTCCTTGGCCTGGTCCAGCTGCTTGGGTCCTCAACAATGAGCCGGATCTCCCTTAGGGAATCACACCTCATGGCCGTAGTGGTGTAACTGACGCTTACTCACAATGCAGGCAATGTGCCTCATTTGGGACTCAATGAGTAACTGCTCATTCTACACCAGCATTTCTCAACCTTTAAGTATTTGCGACCCGAGTTTTCATAACAGTTTTAATCACGTCCCCCCCTAACATTTTTTTGAAATGTAGATGCATATTTTATTATACGTACCTACTTAACTTTTATCGGCATTTATCTAACTCTATATTTATTGTTCTAGTATCAGAATGTAGTTTAAGTTAACTTGTTTTGGTTTCAACAGATTTTTTTTCATATTTTTGATTCTTGTTTTCTTTTCTTCACATCTTCGCGCCCCCCTAGGGGGGCCCGCCCCACAGGTTGAGAACCACTGTTCTACACAAAGTCAAACCAGCAGTACCCAAGGATCCAAAGAGCCACAGTACCATAAGAGTCCAGTCTTCATCTTAGGTCACTGCATAGCATCCATGTCTTGCAAACATTAAAGCAAAACAGGAAGCACTAGGACTCTATAGACTTGGACCTTTGTGCTTTTGCAAAGAAATCAGGAGCACCACACACCACTTTCCAGCGACTTCATGACCCCCCATGTTCTACCAGTCCATCTACTGACTTCATAGGAAGAGTCACCAGAGACATGAATGTCACTGCCGAGGTAAGTAAACCTCTTGACGAGGTCAACACTCTCTCCGCAGACAGACACACTGCTGATGGCTGTGCCCAAGAGGCCATCAAAGGCCTGGATCTTGGTTTTTATCAGGACACTCGCAAGCCCAGACACTCAGACTCCTCACTCAGTCTCTCCAGAGCCCTGATCTGAGCCTCCATTAACTAAATGAAGATCACAGCATCATCAGCAAAGTCAAGATCAGTCAATCATTCTTCACCAACAGATGCCCCACAGCCGCTGGACCCCACGACCCTGATCAACACTCAGTCCATACAAACATTGAGCAGAGTAGGAGCAGAACACACCCCTGACGAACCCCAAAATCAACTGTAAAAAAGTTGCCACTCACACTTCTTGAATGTCATCTTTCAGATTTTTCTCTGCATCTTTCTTATCTTTATGTTTCCCAACTTTATAACCATATTGAATCAGCACAGCAATGCAGAACTGTATTAAAAATTGCAATGCACTGCTGAGTGTCCGCGTCGTCCTCCACAATGTTTTCTAATGTGTAGCCCAATGTGCAAAATCTCAAGCCATTCGGGAAAATTAATTCAAATTTAAATTAATTAAACTCTGATCAGATATGGAGAATCGGAATTAAATCAGAATTCATTACAACATATTGTACAAAAGCGGCCTTTATCTTGTCTCAAACAATTGGTACAATATGGTTTTGGGTGATAATATCAAAGTCCAATCTATGTAAAGTGCAGTGCATTTAGAAAGTATTCAGACCCCTTCACTTTCCGTACATTTTATTGGGTTGTAGATTTAATTTTAAGTGGATAAATTTGCCAGTTTTGCCATCTATCTACACTCAATAACCCATAATGGCAAAGTGAATACATATTTTCAAAACGATTTGCCGATTTATTAAAATTTGAATACTGAAACTCAGAGAAGTATTCAGTTGCTTCATTCAGTACTTTGCAGAAGCCCCTTTGCAGCTTCCAGTCTTCTCGGGTAAGTCTTTATAAGGTTTGCACACCTGACTTTGGCTAGTTTATCCCCTTCTTCCTGGCAGATCGTCTCACACTCTATTTGATTGGATGAAAAGATTCTTTAAGTGGCCATCTTCAGGTCTCTTCACAGATGTTCATGGGGTTTAACTCTGGGCTTTGGTCGGGCCACTCAAGAACAGACTTGTTCAAAAGCCACTCCAGCATTGCCTTTGCTGCATATGTTGGTTCCTTGTCATGCTGGAAGGAGAACCATCGCCCCAGTCTGAACACTCTGGAACAAGTTTTATTCAGGACCCCTCTGTATTTGGATGCCTACATCCTTCTCTCACCTCTGACCAGTCTCCCTATCCCTTCGGCTGAGAAGAACCACCCCTTAGCATTATGAAGCCACCACCATGCTTCACCGCTGATTAAATCCAACACTTCAGTGCTCAATAAACATTCAAAAAAGAGCATTTGAGAATAGTTAAATATAAAAATGAGTTCAATATATTCTCATGCATCCTTTATTGATTTACTAAAACAATTTATAACACAAGACCTTGTTCAGTTTTTGTCTCTTCATAGCACAGAATCGTTGGTTTCTGTCTAGCTGCTCCACCATAAAAACCTGACTGATGGAGTGCTGTTGAGATTTCTGTTCTTCCAAACATTTCTGCCATCACCATGGAGGACGTCCAAAGCTCTGGTAGCATGATCCTTGGGTTCTTAGTCATTTCCTCAACCAAGGCCCTTATTGCCCATTTACTCAGTTTGGTCGGGTGGCCAACTCTATGAAGAGTCCCGGTGACTCCAAATTTCTTCCATTTCACAATTATTGAGGCCACTGTGCTCCAGGGAACACTCCAAGCTTTAGGAATTGTTTAATATCCTCACCGTGATTTGTGCCTCACTACAATTTGATCTCAGTGGTCTACAGAGACTCCATTGGACAATTTGGCTTGGCTTTTGTCCTGACATGCAGTGTGACCTTTTACACATAGTTTTCTAAACGATGTCTAATGAATTCAGTTTGCCACAGGTGAACACCAATCCAGTTCTAGACACATATCGATAAGAATTAAAGAAAACTGGATGCACCTGACCACAATTTGGAGTGCCACAGTAAAGGGTGTGAATGCTTACATAAATGAATCGGAATCAGGTCAGATCAGAGCGGCAGTGTAAACGTGGCCCTAAGGGACTCTCTCCTATTACTCACTGAATTATATTGAAGCCACTGTTACTGTACACATGCTGACTGTGGTGTGAATAATTTTTTTCCTATATTCAATTCACTCCATATTCTAAGTAGATGACAGAACAATTGCAGTCTCCTTCTCGAGTTTAAATTTCCCTCCTATTTATCTTGTTCTGTACCTCATAATAATTCCATGCCTTTATGGTGGTGCACTTTGTGAATTATGTTAAATTAGCTGTGTTGCCTACAGGCAACAGAATACATTTTAAAATATTTGATATGTTTCCTTATGTGTGCTCTCAGTGTTCGTCCCATGGCTTTCTTCAGTATCCTTGTCTCTCTCAACCTATCATGGCTGGCGTTTCCTCTCTCATAAAGCCTGCTTTTCAGATTTCAAGGTGCATTGCTTGCCTCCTGTTCTCTTTTTAACTACCAATAGTGGTAGATAGGCCCCTATTACCCACTGTGAAAACATTATGTGTATTCTTGTGAATACTTCTCTTCTTTGAAGGTGACTCTCAGCGTTCCTCCTATCCCTTTCCTCAGTATCCTCTCGTGTATCACCCTCTCTTGCCTGACGCTTCCTGTCTTGATTGCATCTGACTGAATAACCTCAGTGAAACTGCCCAATCAGACCAAAGCCAAACTTACCAACCAGATTGCTCAGAGGGAGAGAACATCCAGACATGAATGTTTTATATATAGATGACCAACGTAGAAAACCTACTGTACCAACAGTTTCAAGTCAAGAAATCTAAGGAAGCATTTCTACAATATAAAAGCCTAATATAAACATGACTAAAGTCCAGCCAGTCCTCCTTTCACTACTCTTTTTAAAGAATTGCTTATGTAATATTTCTCGTGGTCTCAGACTAGGTTAACCAAGATGTGGTCAAAAATTATCAGCCTTGCTCAATCCACTTAAGTATTATGGGGGGTCAGAGTTTATCTTAGCAGCATTGGGCACTGTCACACACGTGCGAGTAGGAGGCAGCTAAAGGACCTGAGTAAGTATAATGAAACATCTGACTAGGGGGCCGCGGAGTGTGCTGACTGTCTTTCTCAGTTCCCTACAGACCTTTCCCGGGAAATCCTGCAAGGTTCCGGCGCCTCAGAAGACGTCACTTCCGAAGCCGGCCCTTTTGCTGACATCACTTCCAAAGCCGGTCCCTTTGCTGACGTCACTTCTGGTTCCGGCCATTTTGATGACATCAGTTCCTCTCCAGGCCTTTAAAGCCTCCATCTTGGGTTACTATAGCCAGTTCTAGTTTGGACTCTGTGAAATGCACTTGATATTTCTGATACAACAAACCCTTTTGCAGCTGGGAAAAACAATATATGGGTGGCTGCCCCAAACCTTTATGATGTCTTTGGCGTATTATTATCACAGCACACAGCAGGAACCAACTTTGGACAATGTCCTAGTTCATTAAAGCCATGCAAATACAGAAACTGTAACATGGATTAGTCTGAGGTCAACAATTCATCTAAACTGAGCATATCTGAGGATGTGGGAGGGAAGCCCACTCACACAAAGGGAGAACAAACAAACACCACACAGACAATAAACCCAGAATGCTGCATCTGTAAGGCAACAACCCTAACCACTGCACCACTGTGCCGCCCTGGCTTTAACATGATGCCCTTGCAGACTAAATAATATGTGAAAGATACTACCGTAATTGTTTTCTAGCATTTCATAATAAAATATATTAAATAATAAGAAAGCTGTCACAGTTCATAAAAAATGCAGCCTGCAGTAAAGGTTAGTTGAACCTGCCATTTCAGTGCCAGGAGATGCCGTGGCTCCCCTGCCGTTTACTTACCTGCTGTGCAGAGCTGAAAATCTTACAAACAAGACCTTGCATTATAAATTGAAGCTTTAGTAAATCAATAAAGGATGCATGAGAATATATTGAACTGATTTTTACATGTAACTAACCTGAAATGCTCATCATTGAATGTTTATTGAGGCACAGAAATGCTGGATTTAATCTGAGCTACTTACATTGCAATTTAGTGTTTATTTACGGAGTAACAATTGAAATAAACAGGGAGACAGTATTCCCAATAAATGTGCTAACTTCATTTCCTCACCATCATGACCTGATTCCAGTCGGCATGCATTACCCTTTTTGCTGAATGTCATTAAAGGGATATTGCAGTGTAAAATATCAGACAAGACAAGATAAAGAGTTGGTGCACCTCAGAGGCAAACAGTGTATAATGGGAAAAGAATTAAAAATAGCAAAATATCAAGAGGTCATTTCAGACTGGAGTCAACAGAGTGACTGATTCAAAATGGCAGCTACACCCCTTAAAAAGAAGCGAGACCAGAATGGGTGTGGCCAGGAGACCGTGACCTGGCAGTGCAGGTCATGTGACCTGCAGGAAAGAAGGGAGAAGCAATTAAGCAACAGCGCCAACCCTTGACTACTGGAGGAATTACCGTAAGATAAGCCTACAAGTTGTCTCCCAAAGGCAAGTGTGTGACGCAGATATGGAGTTGCACCTTCAGCCCCAGGGTTGCTGGTTCAATACCTGCCTCTAATACACTGTATGACGCCGAAAAAGTCACTCCAGCTCTGTGTGCTAGAACTATAAAAAGTCTATGTAAGTAAATGTGCAATCTGTTAATACTTGTAGAATGGCTTGTGATGCTATATAAAACAAAGGTTACTTTGTTTTATCCAGTAAAAGGCTTCAAGATAGAATGTGAAAAAATGTACTATAAAAATGAAATGAATTGAAATTTAAAAACTACATTGTCCATTAGCAGTGGCGCCTCTTCAAGACAAAAAGAAATACCCAAATTCAAAATCCTAAATCAAAACCCAAAATAAGGCAAACGTCAGTACCCAATAATCCCAAAGACTGGAAAGGAGAAAAATAAAGAAATAAGAAAGCAAACTTGTAGAAAGTACAAGAGGTCTAACCTATGTACAGTGTACAGTGCCTTTAGAAAGCATTCAGACTTTTCACTTTTTATACATTTTGTTATGTCTCTTGATACTACCTAGATATGTAGATTTAATAAAAATCAAAAACTAAAACGTCTCATTGAGAAGAATATTCATATCTTTTTCCGTGACACTTGAAATGTGGCTTGGGTGTATGCCATTCTGCTAATCATCAATGTGGAGTTTCTGCATCTTTTTTGGAATCCATCAGTGGTCAATTCAACTGATTGCACATGATTAGTAAAGGCACACACCAGCCTATAGAGGGCTCCACTGTTGACAAGGTGTATCAGAGCAAACACCAGGCCATGTGGTCAAAAAGAACTATCAATGTGCAATGGGAAAACCTAGAACTGCCATTTTTTTTCAAAATTGAGTTTTTTTTAGCTTTTGGAGTTACTAGGTCTTTCCTGATGTTATAAGGTAGTGGTGATGGCCAAATATGTCTTCATTCTGGTCATACCACGATGAAAGAAGCTAGTATGTACACAGTATTTTACATACTGCAGGACAAAAACCTAGAAACTCATCTAACCAATGAGGAAAGACCTCCTACCAATGAAAAAGTCGGATTGCGATCACATGATTTAAATGGCAGGTGTTGTTGATTCGTGAAAAAAAAAATATTTTGTACATCAGGAATCTCAAACTCCAATCCTGGAGGGCCGCATTGACTACAGGTTTTCATTCTAACCCTTTTCTTAATTAGTGACCTGTTTTTACTGCTAATAAACTTCTTTTGAATTCATTTTAATTGACTCGCTCTTGAAGACTCAGGCCCAATAATTGTTTCTTTTACCTTAATTAGCAGCCAAACAATAATGAGATACAAAATGAGCCAAAACGTGACCAGCAAACTGTGACCATGAAAATAAAGAAAGATAAAGGTCTTAGGAATGTTGATTCGCTCAGGTCCACAAAATGTTTTAACAGTGCTCTTAGAAAAGTAAAGAAAAAATCTACAATTTTGAAAAGGTCTTCTATTGCACAATGAGAGCAGAAACGAGCCATGGAATTAAAGAATGAGTTTAATTAACAACAAGAATAAGAGCATAATTAAGCAACTGGTGGGAGTTTGAGGCCCTGACTTAGTTGGTCCTCTGTTGGCTCACTCTCTTCACATTTCATTTCTGTTTAAGGAAGGTACTGAAGCAATTCAGAGGAACGATGAAGAAATTCCAGGGAACAAATCTTAAAAAAAAAGTCAATTAAAATTAATTAAAAAGAAGTTAATTAGCAGCAAAAACAGGTCACTAATTAAGAAAAAGAAAAACGTGCAGCCACTGGGGCCCTCCAGGACTGGAGTTTGAGATCCCTGCTGTACATAAAGCTCAGGAAAAATGAAATCTAGAGATCTTTAATTATAGGGGCGACGTCATTTTCTCAATTTTTCAAAAACTTGAAAGATGTGACAAACTAAGTTTTTCCATAGTTGGTGAGGGCTGCCTGCAGGATTTAGAGACAGGATTATGTGGAGGCACAGATTTATAAAAGGTTACAAAATGAGGGTTCCCGAGAGCAATGTTGCCTCCATAATTCTGAATTAGAAACAGCTTGGAACAACCATGACTTCTCCTAGAGCTGGCTTCCCAGCCATACTGAGCAATCGTGAGAGAGGTGACCAAAAACTTGATGGTCACTCTGGTGGAGCGCCACAGAATCTGTGTGGAGATGGGAGAAACTTCCTGAAGGATAATCACCACTGTAGCACTTGACTAATCAGGGCCTCATGGTAGACTTTCCAGATCACACATGTAAGCCTGATTGGAGTTTGCAAGTGTGGACAATGGCCGGTCATTCATCCCGGCCAATACCCCACATGCCGCTAGATGGAGCCCTTCCAGCAGCATGGAGGTGCCCCGAATTTCAGCAGGGCATCAAGGATATTGGAGTTTTTCTTCACAGCCCTGCTGGATACCAATGGGGGCCACAAGGGGACGCTGCAGGGAGGCTCAGAGACTTCTATTTGCCCTATAACCCGGAAGTATGTCCTAGTCACATGGACAGAGGAAATGACGTGCTTCCGGGATGAAAAAGAAGAGTTTTGATCTGACCCGGAAGTGCTAGGAAATCACTTGGACTGAGGGTTCAGAAGCACTTCCGGGTCATGGACTATAAAGGACTCTGGGAAATCCCAGACGGGTGAGCTGAGCTGGGTGGCAGGGTGGCAACACGTCTGGGAGAGTGGAGGATTATTGTTTATTGATTATTGTGTTTATTTATATGAGTATTGTGGAGAGGAGGGTGCTTTGTGCACATTATTATTATAATAAATTCATAATGTGGACTTTTATCTGGTGTCTGACGTATAGTCTGAGGGTTCAAGGGGACAACAAAGCCCCTATCTGTCACACAAGAGAGGTACCTAAAGGACTCTCAGGTATGATGAAACCAAGGTTGAACTGTTCGGCCCAGAGGAGACCAGACAGCACTCATCACTTGTACAATACTATTACAGTGGCGAAGCATGGCACTGGAAGACTAATCAGGAATAAGAATTACTTCCAACAGGATGATGACCCTAAGCACAAATCAAAGACAAAAAACACAAATCACTTATGGTCAGTCTGTGAATGTTCTTAAGTGATGGCCCAGCCAGAGCTCTGATTTGAACCCAGTTGAACATCTCTGGCGGTTCCTGAAAAACTGCTGTTCACTGACGGTATCCAATAAATCTGATAAAGCGCGAGAGGATCTGCAGAGGAGAATGGCAGAAAATCTCCAGATTCAGGTGTGTGAAGCTTGTCATGTCAAACCTAAGGACACTTCACGCCCAAGGAACTTCAGCGAAGTAAAGGGTCTGAATACTTGGGTCGATGGGATGTATCAGTTGCTTTTGTTTTTTTTTTCCTAAAAAAAAACTAATTTTAATGATGTTAGGACAAGGCTGCACCATAACAACATGTGTAAAAAGTAAAGGGGTCTGAACGCTTTCTAAAGGCACTGTGTACCCCAGGTGCTCGCAGAGGCCTAAGCACAGTAGGGGGGGTCTTGTAGTTTAATTAAAGGCCTCACTGTTAAAAATAATTAGATCTTTAATTAGATTTGAACAGAAAATGGATTAAATAACATAACATTAACAAAAAAACAACATAGGAACTACAAAAAAGTAAAATTAAGTAAAAGAAAGAACACAGAATAAAAAAATACATAAGAGATTCCACAGACAAAGTTTAGCTGCTTCTTTAATTTTTTTTTTTCAAACTTTCTTTGGGCTTTTATCAAAACTCCCCCATGCACAATAGAGTTTTGTAGCCCAAGGAATCTGTTTCCGATGCCTTTTTTATTTTAAAAACGTTAAAAACTTTATTTCCATTTTGTTTTTAGGATATTAGAACAATTGTAATGAGAACAGGGCACTCAGCCCAACAGGTTTGTCCATCCTGTTCATGTAGATTGTCCAGATAACTGACCATAATAACATAAAGTTGAGATCTGAAGGTCCTTGACCTTTCTTTCTACCACACTATGTTGTAATTTATTCCACGTGTCTTTGGTTCTTGCATGAGGAAAAAATTTCGAACATTTGTGTGAAATCTCCACTTAATACATTTCCAACCATGCCCCATGTTAATTTTAGAATAACAACTGGGATCCACTCACTGTACAAATTCATTTCATCATCTTAAACACCAAAATCATGCCATCTCTTACTCTCTGTTTGCTTAAACTGGAAAGGCTCAACTTCTTGAATCTCTCCTCATAGCGTCTACCACATGGTCCCAGAATCAGACTAGTCACCCTTTTCTAGACTTTCTCTAGTGCTGCTATGTCTTTTTTATGATATGGAGACCAAAACTGCACACAGTAGTCCAGTTGAGTCCTCATCGGTACGTTATATAACTTAAGCATAACTTGTGTGGTCGTCCCAGGAAATGATAGGCTGAGACGCAGGTACATTTTTGAGGTGCCAACCTGGTCTCTCCTGTTTACTTAAGGTTTTTAAATAAAAATAATGCATGATGGTGCACATAAGAAACAGAAAATGTTGCCACCGTAACAATGTGGTTTAACTGTTCTTAAAGGCTTCTTCACTTGTTATTTGGATGTGGAGCTCCTTTGCTGTGGTTGCTTAGACAAGAAGTGATGCCTCCTTCTGGCTCATAGGTAGGAAGGGGCAGGGGTCAATTGCTCTCACTGGTCGGTTTCTCTGCTCTGTGTGTGGTATAGCGTGACTGCGGATTAGAAAAAGGTGGCCATTTTAATAAATAAATAATTAATTGGCCAGTTCAATCTCTGTGGATGTGCGTGCTCAGTCAGCTGTGGGAGGTTGGTGGAGTAATTAGGGAGAGACACACCTGTACGTGCAGTCTGTCTCGATTGCTCCTGTGGTGTGCGATTGAGACACTGTGCTCATGCAGGCATATAAGGATGAGAATAGAGGGAGAAAAACAGATTGGGCGAACACAAAAGGAAGAGCGATTGGAAAAATGGAAGTTAAAGGGAAGAAAGTAGAGAAATAGGGGGAGAGAAACAGGTAGGAGGATTCGGAGAGTGGTGGTGTGAGTAACAGAGAGCGGAGGCAGGCAGCCGGGAAGGAGAGACCCTTGAGGGGAGTGTGTGGCCGATGCTCATGGTCTGAAGAAGTGATCACTCCAGCTAAGCGGTTTAGAGAGCCAGAGTGATGCGGTGCCCAGACTTGCTGCACAAGTCTGAGAAGGCAGTGGGGGTCTACGAGGCTCAGACTGAGAGCCCCATAATGGGCGCCATGGCCTTTGGGAACCCAAACCTGGGGTTCGGATGGGGAGCCCTGTAGTAGCCCGTGGAAGGTCGGCTGTGTCTGTTGGCAGGGTGTCTCCTTTGCTGCAAGGCCCCGTGCTGGATGAACAGATGAGGCAAGTTTTTGCGTTTGTTTTTAACCTTGATTTTGAAAATTATTATTTTTGTTTGATTTTAACCTCCACCATCACTGTTTTATTGAATTATTTATTTATTACGGATTAAGTGCACTGCACTTGTGGACACTATTTGTTTTTGACTGTTTTTAATAAATGCACATGTGCACTTTTATGCACCAACCCCTTGCTTTTTGTGAGTGGCCTCATCCACTGGCTTATCCCTTACAGTGGTACCGTGGAGCTGACCTGCACCATCACACTGTGGAGGAAAAAATGACAAGACAGTTAGCAGCAGTGCTCCATCTCGGGTCAAGGAGTGGTATCACATATGTGGCAGGAACTCGGAGGGTGACCCTTTGATGCACATGCACGACATCTCTCTTGACTTGTACTCCACGCCTTGTGGTATGTAACCTCATGTTATATTAGCCTTCCTGATCACTTCTATGCCTTGTCTGGATAAAGATAGTGATGAGTCCACTATGACTTCTAGATCCTTCTTCTTGTACTTTCAGGTTTCGGACCTCCCATTGTGTATTTAGATCTAACATTTCTACTTTGTGTGTGTTACCTTACATTTACTTGATGATAGTAAAAAAGGCTTCAAGTGAATTCCAGGGAATTGCAGTTGCCAAGCAACTGTAACTAGGGCCTGTTGCCATGTGATAAATGACTGGGCCCAAGGACTCCATCAATGACAAGGTATGAATAAGACCTATTGTAAAATACACTGGCATACGGTACTCTTGAATGTTTTTGAGCTTTTTATTCATTTCAGCTAAATTATGTACCTTATCTACCAATAAAATAGTGCTGTCAAATTGCAGTTCTTTCATCGAAGGTAATTTTGAACTGGAGTATACTTTCCATGGAATCTACATGCTTTCTCTTTTCTTGAGTGGATTTCTTTCCTTGGTCTAAAGAAATAATGATACATTGATTAGTGGCCTCTGATTATGCCAGCGGGAATGACTTCAAGTGTTTATATACAACTTTTACAACTGACATATTTTTGTATAGCACTCTTCACTAAATGCAAACTCAGAGCCCTTATACATATTTAACATGTTGACGGTCTCAAAAGGTAAATTTACTCCTGAATTTGTATCAGTTTTAATGCACTGATTAAATGCATTCTGTTATTGAGCAAAACTAACTTTATTTTCTCTAAAATTTGAGTTAACACGTAGTTGGCGCAGGACACAAAACATTCTCCCAGCTTGTAGTGGGCAGTCAATGTGTTCAAACAATAATGTCCTAAGAGCAAATTATTAAACCTTTCAAGATAATTGTACATCAATACACAAATTATGTTAAACATACAGTAAAAGATTATTGATGTCAGTGATTATCCTAAAGCAGTGTTCCTTAAAATATGGGTCGTGCCCCAAAAATGGATCACGTGATGTCTATAATTGGTTCACAGTGAGTCGTGAATTACAATTGTACTGAATGACAACGGGTCGTAAACAGTTTGCAGAAAAGCCCTGCAGTGGATTGCTTAAACAAACCCCTAGATGACGATCGGCGGATATTCTCCAAGGCAGACCCTCCTCTCCCCAACAACAATTGAGGGTGATTCTTCAAGGAGGAAAACAACAGAAAAACCTGTGCAGACATCCATTACATGACCGTGTTACAAGTTGATTCATCTCTGAGGACTATTACCAAATATGAAGATAGAAATATACAGCAAAATTTGCAGCAGGGGACAGGGAAAAAGTAGAGAATCACTAGATTAAAGGGTCAGGCAACCAAAACCAAACAGCAAAGCGGAAATCCAAAGTCAAGGACTAAAATCAGATCAAAAAATGAAAAGCAAAACCCAACATTGGTGCCAATGTTACACCCCTACCCACTGCCCCGGCTGAAGTTCAGATCTTTTCTTTATGTACTATGTGTTTGGTGGGTGGTCCTCCAAGAGACAGGGCCAGCTTCTCATCAATGTCCCTGTTAGCCGTGTTTGTGCTGGACGAGATCATACAGCCACTTCAGTTGTGCGACCGCTGCTTGGCCTGTTCTGGAAACAGAAGATGGTGGTGGTATCACGTCGTTACCTTTGACGTTAAACTCCTCAACTCAGGATGATGACTGGCAGCAATTCTTCAAGGCAAAAGGACAACAATAGACGGTGATTCTCTAAGGGGGACAACTACCCCAGCCCCAGACGATAACTGGTGGTGATTCTCCAAGGGTGAACGGGACAATGATTGACCTCTGCTCCCCCATGATTATGGGTTGCAAAGACACAGAGTAGGTAAAACTAAGTTGTAACAAATAAAGGTTAACAACCACTGTCCTAGAAAGAAATCATAACCTTATAATACGTAACTGAGAGATGTCCAGGTGTTCTCCTTGTGTCTGCCTGGGTTTTCTCCAGTTGCTGCAGTTTCTTTGCACAGTCCAATAACATGCAGGTTAAGTCCATGTCGTATTCGATGACTTTTCCAGAGATTTTCAGGTGTGGCCTTTATTTACAAAATCATGGCAAGGCGCAGGAAGTCAGCAGTCAGCAGTGGTTTCTCGTGAAGGCCAGTTGTCTAGTCTGACATCTCGAACAACTCATGCCAAGTAGTCTGCGACTCGCCCTGTCAGAATCAAACAGGTTTCATTTGTCTTTAGTTGCAGGGGTGACCAGAAGTGGTGCAATGTGACATTGGCTTTTGGTGAATTACAATTGCTAAATTGGCGCTAGTAGGTATACACATGCGTGTTTGTTCTGTGATGGACTGATACCCTGTCCAGGTGTTGTCCCTGCCTTGTGCCCAATGATTGCTGTGATTCACTCCAGCTGCTCCACAACCCTGTTCTGAATGAAATAGAATGAACTGATGTCACTATGGTGCAGAAGGAATGAAAAATAAAAATTTTACATTTACAATCAGGGGGTCCATGTTTAATTATGACTGACAAGGACTGAATTATAAGTTCCAGTACCTCATTTGAACATTTAATAAAACCAAACTCTTTACCAATGATTCAGTATTGAAATTCACTGTAACAGGACTGCCCATAAGTGTGTAGAAAGGGCTACAAGAAAAGCTTTACAATTATTATATTATCATGCATACATCAAAATAGCTATGCTTTTTTTTTACATTCTACAGCTGTATTTTAAAAAGTTAATGACACATTGGCTGTCAAGAACATCAATCCAGTCTCTATCTTGTACTTCTGTATAATGCATTCAGTATTAGAATCTTAATATTTAATTACTTGACAGTGCATTTCTTATTTTTGTGAAATTATGACTTTATTTTTAAATAAGGGCATCTGGATTTAATAGATTCATCCAGCTATACAAGTCTAAAATTTAGAGAATATAGGCCTCAGATGATGAAAAAATGTAAATGTGTTTCTAACTATCATTAATTTATAATATTTAGAAATATAATGGAAAGATGAAAATGATATTTTCAAAGACTTCACTTAATCAGAGAGCACATAAACAGAAAAAAACCAGAATAAAAAAAGAAAAAAACAAAATAACATTCCGCAAGATTGCAGTGCATTTACATATGGACAAACAGCTGGAGTTCATGGAGAAAACCTATTAAGATAAGGGGAACTCACAGGAGGAAACTATTTCAAATCAAGTCAAGGGACTTTATTGTCACATTATCCATATACAGTATTTTCTGAATACATTGGTACGGAATAACGTTCCCCAGGACTGCAGTACATTTAGGTATGGAAAGAAAGCAAGAGTTCCTGGAGAAAACACCACATGTGAATAATGTGCAAACTCTAAGGAGAAAACTCGTTCAAGTCAAGCCAAGTCAAGTGACTTTAATGTCATAACATCCAAACACTGTATTGCAGCATACAGTGGTACAAAGTAAGGTTCTGTAGGACTGTGCTGTATTTACTGTATGTATGGACAGAAAGCCAAAGTTCACTGAGAAAACCTATTAAGACATTTCAATAGTGCAAACTCTAAAGAGAAAACCCATTGAAGTTAAGTCAAGTCAAGGGGCTTTATTGTCATAACATCCAAACACTGTATTGCAGCATACAGTGCTACAAAATAACATTCCACAGGTGTGCTTAGGTATGGTGAAAAAGGCAGGGTTCCTAAAAAAAAAACATTTAGACATGTGCAGACTCACAGAGGGTGATTAGCATTAGTAACGGGCAATTCAGAAATGATTCATTCTCTTTGAACGACTCCTTTCAGTGAATTATATGAACTGATTTGTGAACATGAATGGATTGAATCACTGGCGCTTAACAAGAATACCAAAGCGCATGAGTGCCCTGCGTGATGCCTTCAGTGTCTTTTGTTTTACTGACACAGGTTGATGTTTATAGCACATTCACCAGAACTGTTTGACTCCAGAGTCTCAGCTCATTTGATTTCTGAAAAAGTCACTTCACTACACTACACTACACGAGAACTAGTCTAATGGCTCTCTTTCATTTAATTCACAAACAAATCGTTATGAGATACACAGTTTTCATTCACGTTTGATTCTGTAATGTAACGTCTCATTTTAATTATGTATCTTAAATGTGTTATAGTGTTTTGTATACTAGAACAGGTCATTGTCATATAAATTATGTTATGTAATTAACTGGCTGTGCTACCCATCTAAGACAAGTTGACATCTAAATTATCATTGTAGACCTCAGTGTTAACGTTTGACACGGGATTCATAAAAGCAGCGATAATGTTTGCTGTGCGTCATCTGTTGGAAAGATACATGCAATGCATTTTATTACTAAAAATGCTTGTGATGTGCCGTCTGTTTGAATGACATAGGCATGGCAACCAGAAGGAGACACAGATAGATACTTAACCTTTTATTAAGGTGAATTATACATACATACATACATACATACATATAGGGACCCCTCACTGGACACCCCCCCCCATATATGCCAAACTCTAAATGAACTCTTTTTCTTTGTTGTGGAGCTCTTTTTGTATCACAATATACATAATTAGACTCTTAATTAAGTACTTTGTAGAAGCCTTTCTTTGTAGAATTACAATTTTGAGTGTTCCTGGGTAAGTCTCTACAAGCTTTGCATATCCAGATTTGTGTAGTTTATCCCATTCTTCCAGGCAGATCCTTCAATCTCAGTTACATTGGATGGGATGCTTCAGTAAACGCCCATTTTCAGGTGTCCCAACGCATGTTTTATGGGGTCTAGGCTTTGGCTGGGTCACTCAGAGACTTGTTCCAAAGCCACTCCAGTGTCGACTAGACTTTATGGTCCGGGTCATTGCCATGGTGAAAGGTGAGCCGTCACCTCAGTCTAAGATTGTGTGCACTCTGGAGCAGGTTTTCTACAAGGACCTCTCTGTGTTTGCTGCATTTACGATTTCCTCAGTTCTGACCAGTTTCCATGTCCCTGCTGCTGTGAAGCACCCCAATAGCATAATGCTGCCCACACCATGCTTCCCAGTAGGGATGGTATTAAGCAGGTGATGAGAAGTGCCTGGTATTCGCCAGACATAGCACATGGAGTTCTGCCCAGACAGTTTAATTTTTGTCTTACCAGACCAGATAATCTTTTACCTTATGCTGTCAGAGTCTTTTAAGTGCCATTCAGCAAGTCTGGCTTTCATCTATCCACTCTACTATAAACACCTGGTTGATGGAGAGCTGCTGAATTGTCCTTCCAACAGGTTCTCTCAGCCCAACAGAGGACCTCTGAAGCTCTGTTAGAGTGATCATTAGGTTTTTAGTCACCTCCCTGACTGAGGCGCTTCTTTCCTGGTTAGTCAGTTTGCCTGGATGACCAATTCTAGAAAATGTCCTGGTGGTACCAAACGTCTTGCATTTCAGTTATTGAAGTTATTGTGCGCTGACGGTGCAGGTCCAGCTCCATGCTACATCTTCTATATTGGGAGCCTCTTGAACTCGACACTGTCGATAATGTAACTGGATGAGCGTGGCAGATGAGGAGAAACACATACTAAGCAATGGGGATGTTGCAAAGTGCTCAAGTGTTCAAAAGTGCAATGCATGAAAATGTCAATAAAATAATCCATAAAAACAAAGTGAAGTGGAGGTTAAAAATGCAAAAACAAATCCATTAAAATGAAGTTAAAATACTGGCAAGGACTCTTAATTTTCTGTCTCCTGTGCTTCCCTCTTAAAATTGAAGCCTCCCTGGCTTATCCTACTAGGATCTCACAGCATGGAGAGACGTCTACCAACAGGTGCAGACACACATCTCTACTCGGCCCGTGTCCCCGGTGGTCGATTCATGGCGTTCTGCAGGGAGCTACTGGACCCTGCTCACGTGCCCACCACTGCCAATCCAGGCTCCGCATGCTGTCCTCCCACCACTGCCAGTCACAGGCTTCACCCAATAAGAGGGTCCTCCTGAGGACGGTGATCACTCCTGCTCCTGGCAGCTCAGCAGGACTGATCCTCATGCGACGGCCATGCACATGGGGCACCATTCCAGTCCGCCTGCTTCTCTCAAGTAAGTGTCGGCTTACTCCCGCTCCTGCCTTTCTCTCTGTCCTTTAACCTCCATTTGTTTCTTTCTATTCTTCTTTTGTTTTTTTCTTTTTCTTCTGTTTTGCGTTGACTCATTTTTAAAGTTCCTTGGATGAAACATATCAATTGCGCACTGCAGGAAGCTGATGAAACGATAGAGGAAGACTGCACCTTCATGTGCAGGTGCGTCTTGCACCAATTACCCCACAAATTCCCCACGGCTATGCGAGCATGCCCATGGAGAAGCCAGCCAATTGATTATTTATTAAAACTGGCCTCTCCTTTGAACTGTGGACCCACTATACCACAGAGTTGAAGAAGAGTCCAGTCAGTATAATTTATAGCCTGATTTCAGTCCAGTATCAATGAATTTGTGCTGCACCTGTAGTAGGCTACCAATCCATCCTTTACAACAGATGGTACCTCGGTATACGTCCTTAATCTGTTCCAGGTCTTTGGACTTTTACCAAACAGGACGTATACCAAACAAAGTTTTCCCATAAGAAATAATGGGAAAATTATTAATCCGTTCCCATGAAAAAAAATCCTATTGTTATTGGCATATTATACATTGATGAGGTTGTATGAAATTTAAACACTGCTTAATGCTAAAATACATAAATACAAAAGCAATTGGATGAAATAAATGAAAATTTAAGCTCACTTTACTTTTTAATAACGTCTTTGTTTTTCATAATCAACAACAACAACATTTATTTATATAGCACGTTTTCATACAAAAAAATGTAGCTCAAAGTGCTTTACAAAATGAAGAACAGAAAAATAGAAGACACAATAAAAAATAAACATAAGTCAACATTAATTAACATAGAATAAGTAAGGTCCGATGGCCAGGGTGGACAGAAAAAACAAAAAAAAAAAACTCCAGGGCTGGAGAAAAATAAAATAAAAATAAAATCTGTAGGGATTCCAGCCCAAGAGACCGCCCAGTCCCCTCTGGGCAATCTACCTAACATAAATCAAAAAGTCCTCTTTGTATTTAGGGTTTTCATGGAAGGACTTGATGATGATGGTCACGTAGACTTCTGGCTTTCAGTCCATCAATGTTGGAGCTTCATGAAGCTTTGAGTAGGTGGTGGTGGCGTAGGCCGCCACCACAAAGAAACCGGAAAAAGAAACAGAAGAGAGAGTAGGGGTCAGTACAGATTTTGGAGCCACCATGAATAGTTATTATGAAGAATTGAACATACAGAGTATCGCATTAAGTTAAAGTGAAGTTATAAAAAGGCCATGTTAAAGTAATGTGTTTTCAGCAGTGTTTTAAAGTGCTCCACTGTATTTGCCTGGCGAATTCCTATAGGCAGGCTATTCCAGATTTTAGGTGCATAACAGCAGAAGGCCGCCTCACCACTTCTTTTAAGTTTAGCTTTTGGAATTCTAAGGAGACACTCATTTGAGGATCTAAGGTTACGATTTGGAATATAACGTGTCAGACATTCCGATATATAAGATGGAGCGAGATTATTTAAGGCTTTATAAACCATAAGCAATATTTTAAAGTCAATCCTGAATGACACAGGTAACCAGTGTAGTGACATCAAAACTGGAGAAATGTGCTCGGATTTTCTTTTCCTAGTTAGGATTCTAGCAGCTGCATTCTGCACTCGTTGCAAGTGATTTATGTCTTTTTTGGGTAGTCCTGAGAGGAGTGCGTTACAGTAATCTAGTCTACTGAAAACAAAAGCGTGAATTAATTTCTCAGCATCTTTCAATGATATAAGAGGTCTAACTTTTGCTATGTTTCTTAAGTGAAAAAATGCTGTCCTAGTGGTCTGATGAATATGCGATTTAAAATTCAGATTACAGTCAACAGTTACCCCTAAGTTTTTTACTTCCGTCTTAACTTTTAATCCTAGTGCATCAAGTTTATTTCTGATAACCTCATTGAATCCATTATTTCCAATTACTAAAATTTCAGTTTTCTCTTTATTTAGTTTGAGAAAATTACTATTCATCCATTCAGAAATACCAGTAAGACATTGTGTTAGTGAATCGAGAGAGTCGGAGTCATCAGGTGCTACTGATAAGTACAGCTGTGTGTCATCAGCATAGCTGTGGTAGCTCACGTTGTGCCCTGAGATAATCTGACCTAACGGAAGCATATAGATTGAGAAGAGCAGCGGACCCAGGATAGAGCCTTGTGGAACACCATATCGGATATCATGTGTCTTTGAGATGTGACAACACACAAAGAATTTTCTACCTGCCAGGTAGGATTCAAACCAATTTAAGACATAATCGTAGATACCGTCGTTCTCGACATACAGTATGCAGCAGCCATGTCCCACATACGCATGCCGCCTTCATACTTTTCAACAATCAATTCAAATTTACGTGAAAAAACACAAAATCACGTTGTGACAATATGGGTTTGCTGTATGCTCCCATCTGCTGTCCGGGAGCCCTTGAACCCTACACCGTCGTAATGTTACCGATGAGCTTAGCAGTGAGGCACAACAAAGCACGGGATGGTGAAAAAGTGCAAAGTGCTTTTATTAAAACAATCAACAAAACAAGGTGTTCAAATTAAAGTGCAGTGTCCAAAGT
The DNA here is from genome assembly GCA_026402145.1 of Polypterus bichir lapradei. Taxonomy (NCBI): domain Eukaryota; kingdom Metazoa; phylum Chordata; class Cladistia; order Polypteriformes; family Polypteridae; genus Polypterus; species Polypterus bichir. The sequence goes on from JANRMT010062822.1 coordinate 39,293,404, forward strand.
TCCAAAAAATAAATCCATAAAATCAGAAGTGAAACGTGGAGGTTAAAAACAATAGAAAAAAAGTCTTCTTAAAAACAACGAGGTTAAAATACAGCAGGAAGCGCATTTTTTCCCCAGTAGAGAAGCCCAAACAAACACAAGAAGATGCCCGGTGCCTTTTTACCTGGCGGCCCCCCTGCTTCCCCCGTCTGGGCTTCTCAACAGGGGAGTCATCCTACTTGCAGCTGACCTTCACTCTGCCTACTTCAGCTGTTCAGTTCACCTCTCCCATCCCTGGCTCTGGTAGGCTCCTCCTGACAGCGACCAGGGCGTCCACGTTGAGGAATACTGTACAGTCGCCCAAGTCCCAACTCCTGCTGCCTTATGCGGAGAATCATCCTCCTTCCGGTCAATCCCGCTCCATGATCACTCAGCAGGAGTGAGCACTACTACTATTCCCCATGTGTCGGCCCAACAGCCAGGCTCCCTGTTCAGCTGCAATGCGAGCCTGCGCTAACTCGCTTGCTCGCTCTCTCTCTCTTTCCACTGCTTCCTCCTTTCTCCTTTCTCCTGCAACCTCCCTCCCATCCGTTCATTTTTTCTTTCTTTTTCCTCTCCTTCTAGCTGACTCGCGCTTCTATTTATCAAGAGGGCATGGCAGCTGAACTCAGCAGCCTCAGGAACAATCACGAATGCAGATGGTCTCTCACCTGTACACTTAGGTGAGAAACGCCAAGATCGTGAATCGCCCTGAGAACCGCTTCAGCCACACAACCACCATGTCCCCTCACCAAGCCACAAGCGCGGTGATTATTTGTTTTAAAACTGGCATTTGACAGGAACTCTGTACCCGCTATATCTATAGACATGACATATAAGACTATATCACAGACATGAAAATTCACAGAGAGTTCTAGCGCGGGTTGTTCACTGAATGCTAGCAACTGGCACACTGACGCTCTTGGGCAGTCGTGGCTTTGTCTCAAGAGAGGTAAACAAGGGTAGCATACGGTGTTCTAGTACGCAAGTCGTATTCCAAACAAAGGTTGTATACCAAGCAAAATTTTTAGCGTCCAAACAGGACGTATACCAAGTTGGACTAATTCCAAAGTGGAAGTATACCGAGGTACCACTGTATATATATATAAATGCCATATGGGATAGACAGGCATTCTGACCAGGAGAAGGGACCGAAAGCCCCAGGTCAATGGATGACCATCCTGACCAAGAAAAAAGAAGGCTCCTTATCCAGATGAAAAGCTCCAGGTGAATGGGCAAGCATCCCAGCCAGATGTGTTTTCAGTATCTTGGCTTGGATAAAATGGAAGGACCGGGAAGACGCGCGAGACAGACACACATACACAAAGACACACAGACAGGCGCGCATGAGACAGATACACACACAAAGACAGACACACAGGCGTGCGCGAGACAGACACACACACAAAGACAGACACACAGGCGCGCGCGTGACAGACACACATGCACACAGGCGCGCGCACGACAGACACACACACACACAGACACACACAGGCGTACGTAAGACACACACACACACAGGCGCGCGTGAGACAGACAGACAGACACACACACACAGACACACACAGGCGCACGTAAGACACACACACAGGTGCGCGAGGCAGACACACACACAGGCGCGCGCGAGACAGACAGACACACACACACAGGCGCGAGAGAGACACACACACACACATAGGCACGAGCAAGAGAGAGACAGACAGACACAGACACACACACAGGCGAGAGAGACACACATAGACACAGAGGCGTGTGCTTAAGAGAGACACACACACACAGGCGCGCATGAGACAGACAGACAGACACACACACACACAGGCGCACGTGAGACAGACACACACACACACAGGTGCGCGTGAGACAGACACACACACACAGGCGTGCGCGAGACAGACACACACACACAGGTGCGCGCAAGACAGACAGACACACACACAGGCGCGCACGAGACAGACACAAAGACACACACACATGAGAGACAGACACACACACACACGCAGGCCTGCAAGAGAGACACACACACACACAGGCGCGCGTGAGACAGACAGACCGACACACACACACAGGCGCGTGTGAGACAGACACACACACACACAGGTGCGCGTGAGACAGACACACACACACACAGGTGCGCGTGAGACAGACACACACACACAGGTGCGCGCAAGACAGACAGACACACACACACAGGCACACGTAAGACAGACACACACACAGGCACACGTAAGACAGACACACACACAGGCGCGCACGAGACAGACACACACACACATGAGAAACAGACACACACACATGCAGGCCCGCAAGAGAGAGACACACACACACACAGGCGCGCGTGAAACAGACACACACACTCACAGGCGCGCGTGAGACAGACAGACAGATACACACACACAGGCGTGCGTGAGACAGACAGACAGACACACATACACAGGTGCGCGTGAGACAGACACACACACAAAGGCGCTCGCGTGCATTGTTGCAATGTTACTTTCCTTGGTTGTTTATTAAATTACAGATTTTTCAAATGTTCATTTTTTTCCCTGTGCTTAAAACTCATTAAAAAAAAGGGTTTTTAGCGAGCGGGTCGTAAGGCTATAGCGTGAACTCTTGCAGTGTTAGTTTTCTCTGTTGTTCAAGGTTTTCTTAGTGTTATTCAATGTTTTTACATTTAGTTTACTATTACGCTGTGCATTCAATTATATAATTAACTATATTTGTGCTTAAAAACTTAAAAAAATATATATTTACATACAGTTCGTACGGTCTGGATCAGATTAATTGTATTTACATACAATCCTATGGTGGAAATTACTTCGGTTCACAACCAAATCAGGTTACAACCAGAGTTTTGGAACGAATTATGGCCGTGAGCCGAGGTTCCACTGTATTACTGTCAGACAAAATTACAGGCATTTTGCGGAAATACAAACCAGTATTACTGAGAGAGAAAATTAAAGGCACACAATACAGTGACACATATTACAGCCACATACAAGGTCCCTTGTCATTTAATATAGACTGTTCCTACTAATGTTTATGCACTACTGTTCTAGCATCCGTTATTGTAACGGGCTTAATGTCTAGTGTATATATAAGGACTTTTAAAACTCAACTTGATGTCATTTTAGAAGAATTAACTGGATAGGACTGGTGAGCTTTGTTGGACTGAATCAGTGACATGCTGTGAGGTTCATGGTTGGTCAGGCACTGAGATTTACAAATATATGTACCCAAAAGAGTAGCTTATTCACTATTCATTTGGAAGCTTGCACACTGACTACTGATTATGTTTCATACCTCATCATTATTCTTTACACACAGATAGATAAGGTGCATATTTGGATAAGGAAGAATGTTACTTTATAGCTGCGAGAGAGTGCATTTGCTCTGCACCCTCCATGTGTTCTAAATTTGCTGTTGCAATTCCACAATTCATACTCATACAATACAAATTCAAGTATAGAGTGGTGCACAAAAAACAGATTTCAGTTTTGACCTTCCATTGAAATATTTAGTTGGTTTTAAAAGCTTTTAATTCTGATGCTTTAATCAATTTTAATACAAACTGTTCAACAAAAGGATAAGTAAAATAAAAGAATATTTTATTTAAGGTCAAAATTAAGTTTTTAAATATTAGATTGTTTATTTTTAGTCTGATCCCATTTTTTTTTATAAAATTGAAAACCGCTTATTGTCTTACCTTTATTTACAGTATAAATGAAATCCATGCACCTATCCTTCTCCACAAAAATGTCCATCACTTTCTTGTAGTCCTCCTTATTTTCCTTTAGTTTTAAAAGTCTCTCCGCCTCAATGGAGATTATTGCTAAAAAGAACAGCAGCAGTGAGCACCTGTTGGGCTCACATGCGCCCCCTTCAGGATGGCACAGTATTGTCTGCCTCAACTTGTTCCTTTTCACTGGGGATTTATGTCTGATCAGCAAGACTAGATATGTCACACACATTCATTGAAGGCATTAGTCAGACTGTGGAAAGTCAGGGTGTAAACGTGTCTACAAACATATTGGCGACATACAAAAAGACAGCAACAGGCACGAGTCAATTGTATGCATCAGTCCCGTGTGTGAGGGAGAGCGCAGTCCGAGGTGAGGTGAGGCCCGTCGCTGCCACACCTCGCTTTTCTCCCCTGTATTTGAACAGTAAATGTGCAAATTCAGTGATTTTGACTATAAAAATAATCAAAATTATCGGGATCATGCAGAAAACAAATTTATAGCACAGACCAGTGGACAAATTTATTTTATGTTATCATTATTAGTTTTTTTACATTTCATGATGAAAGGTGAGTGACTGCACGTCTCTGGGCTAAATGGCCTGTTCTCGTCTACATTGTTCTAATGCTCTAATACCTGGATTAGTGAATCCTGGTGCTGATGGCATAACCAGGCTCTGGCATTCTGGAGGTGTCTGCACCGACATAAAATTATCCCCTTAGAACATGAGAAGAACTTCAGAGTGGACAGAACATTAAAACCTCACAGTAAATAAATACTAGGATTTCTCAGTAGACTTCCTATCCTGTAAGTTGCAGAGTGGTCATAATGAAATTTTTTATATTATAGTATCTAAAAACTGAAATAAAATTATGTATGTTTAAAAAATAATTTGATGCAGGAAGGCAAATTACTTAATTAATTTAAAGTTGTAATGCAAGGTGGCACAGTGGTTAGTGGTACTGCCTCACAAACCCCAACAAAAAGCTGTTTCCTGGCATAAAATAGCTATGGACTCTATTGGGACTCAAAACGGACGGCAGGAGGCCCCCAACTTAAATAGGGAATGGTAATGAAGAAAGGCTGGGGTCCAAAAGCAGCTGTAGTGATTAAGGCCTGGAAAAGTTTAGAAACAGCCCCTTGTCCAGCCACCTGCACTCAATTCCTGACCGCTCTTATCTTTTTCTCACTTATCACATTATATCTGCAAATCCATTAAAACAGTTTGAATGTGTCCTCAATGAACTGCACTACATTGAATATATATAAACTGAACTGAATTTATTTTATTAAAGGATGGGGATATCATCTGAGTTCTCATTCCATTTCTTAACGTGGCCACTAGATGGCAGAAATAACTTGTGTATCATTCTGTGTTCGTTTTGTGCACAATGGAGAAAGAAATTCCAGGCTTTGTCTTTTTGCACTCATTGAAAAAACAGGAATTCAGGCAAGAAGCAGCAATGGCATACTGCCAGTCAGTTATTTGAATTAATTATAAGGTAGCACAGCTTACTTTCAATTATATATGAAGCGGTGCATATTAATTTATATACTGTTTATATACTATATACACTACAATATATGCAGTATATGTGTATAGGACCTGCAATGGCCCTGGTGCTCTCTGTAGAGTTGTTTCCTACATTGCACCCAGTGCTCCTATAACAGGCTATGGCTCCAGTGGTCCTAAATCAGATTAAGTGGGTCTGACAATGTTTCCTTCACTTAAACAGAAACAAAATTTCTGAATTACTGAATTGAATTGTATTGTTGACTGAACTGTGCATTACTCTTTGTGCTTTGTCCACTTTAACAATAATAACAAAACAATACTGTGCTATTATTTACTGTATATGTACAGGTACAGTACCAGACAGCACCAGACTTTGAAGAGAGAAGATGACTGGAAAAGTGCATTATGGTCAACAGCATGGAGTTGTCTTTTCTCTGTTGTAGATGTCACTGGTACATGGCGTCTATTTAGGTAATTAGCCAACTCAGGGCATGTAAGACGTTTGTTTCTCAAACTACACACTCTGATGTTCTTATCCTCTTATGCAGTTGTCCACCTGGGCCTTCCCCTTCTTCTTCTATCACAGTTAGATCCAGTTTGCCCTTTAGACACCTTTGTATGAAATCTTTAGTTTCTTGGCAGTCTGTCATGTGGAATAACCTTCATTCCACAAAAAAAAAGGGGGGAGGCGGGACCTCAGGAGTAGGGAGCTGGACGGGGTCATCCTCCCTCACGCACCAGCCTCCATTCAAGTCGCTCTACCTCTCGCCACGTGTTGGAGCGTACCTTGCCTTCGCTTAGCTAGTGAAACCTTCTTGTTCAGCAGACATCATCATCTACAGATTAAGGAGTAACGTTTGACGTTTTTGAGAGAGAGATCACAGCCACGTGTGTTTTAGATGGTAGCTGCTCATTGGCAGAGATATCACGGCCATGTGCTCTTCTCCCCAGGCGGGGGACACTCTCCCTTCAGAGCTGAACACGATCAGATACAGTGGTAACGTTTGACGTTGGAGCGTACCTACCTTCCGCTTGGCCAGATATACCTTGCCAACTTTTTACATCTTTGGCAAAGAGATCGCAGTTACATTCTCGCCATTGATAGCAAAACCAATAATATTGTACAGTATATCAAAAGGCCCTCGGATATAAAAGCTATCAATATAAATTCTTCTCAATACAAATTATTAGATTTTTTAAAAAATTCTTTTATTGATTTTGTCCTGTTTCATTACTATGCGGGCAGAGCTGCCGGGGACAGCTAGTCTATATATATATGTATATATATATATATATATATATATATATAT
>JANRMT010062822.1:39300084-39324548 GCA_026402145.1 Polypterus bichir lapradei
TATATATATATATATATATATATATATATATATATATATACAGTATATATATATATGTATGTATATGTATATATATACATATGTATACTAGCTGTATCCCGTGGATGTGCCCACAGAGTAATGAAACAGGACAAACTTTAAAAACCAATAGACACTGGCACTGTATCTGATTGTGTTCAGTTCTGATGGGAGAGCGTTCCCTGCGTGGGGAGAAAAGCACATGGCTGTTATATCTCTGCCAATCAGAAGCTACCCTCTAAAACACATGGAGCTCTGATCTCTCTCTCAAAAACGTCAAACATTACTCCTTAACAATCTGTAGATGATAATGTCTGCTGAACAAAAAGGTATCGCTAGCTAAGCAGAGGCAAGGTGCACTCCAACACGTGGCGAGACATAGACCAACTCAAACAGAGGCTGGTGAGTGAATGAGGAGGCCTCACTGAGCTCCCTACTCCTGAGGTCCCACCTCACCCTCCTCGTATTAACACAAATAAATCACTGCCGCAACCGAACTATAATACTTAGAGCGATGAGCTAAGTTGCAAAATCAACCGGAATGTTCAAGCAAATTATAGAAACAAACCCGATCTAAATCTGTTAAGTAGTTCTCTCGTGAAAAGCAGACAGACAGAACATGCTTGGACCATGAAATTTTTAAAACCGTTTCTTAGCCTTCACCTATGGGCCAAGGGTAACCTTCATTCCAAATTTCAAGTCCCAAGTCCTCATGGTTCGGGAGATTTCGTGATGAATGATATACAACGTATATTGTCACAGGTGGCTGGGGTGGCGACCACATGGGGGCGACCACCCTGGTGGCTTTGGGGACCACAGGTGCAGAGCTTTGAATAATGGGGGCGCCCCGCTGCCTTCGGAGCCCTGGACGTCAGCACTTCTGCCACACCCGGAAGTGCTGGGGGAAAGAGGATCGGGGACACCCAGAGTGCTTCAGGGTGCGCAGCTGGTACTTCCGCCACACTGGGGAGTGTTGGCGGAGGCTTGTCAGGAAGCACCTGGAGCTCGTCTGGGTGTGAATAAAAGGAGCCGTCTCCCTCCATACGATGGCTGGAGTCGGGTGAGAAGGAAGGACAAGGTCTTGGAGGAGGCAAGGAGGCGGCCTGAAGAGAGAAAAGGCATTTGAAGTGTTGGCCTGGACTTTGGGGACTTTTGGGGTTTAGTGTGCACTTGTGTAAGATGGACAGTGTAAATAAACGTGTTGTGGGTGACTTGAACGTGTCCGCCTGTCTGTGTCCAGGCTGGCTACCACAATATATATATACATATACTGTACTTACATATATATGTATGTATGTATGTATGAGTATATGCATCCCTTCAGAGCCACAATTTGCCCATCTTTTAATGCCTTCTCCCAGCATAATAATGCACTGTGTTACAAAGTAAAAACCTTCTAAAACTGGTTTCATAAACATGACACTGAATTCAGTGTTCTTCAGTAGCCTTCCGAGTCATCGGATCTGAATCCAGTAGACCACCTTTGGGATGTGGTAGTTGGGGAGATTCACAGCGTTAGTGTGCAGCTGACAAACCATGCAGGTGGCGCAGTGGTGGCACTGCCGCTTTGCAGTAAGGAGACTGTGGGTTTGCTTCCCGGGTCCTCCCTGTGTGGAGAGTGCTTTGAGTAATGAGTAAAGCACTGTATAAATGTAAAGAATTATTAATATTGTTATAATCTGCAGATATTGCATGATACAATCATGTCAGCATGGACCAGAATCTCAAAGAAATTATTCCCCCATCTTGTGGAATACCTGCCATGAAAAAGCTCCCTAGTTTTATTTTACAAATCACATATAAGCTTCTGTGTTTTAAAATTTGGAATTACTGAGTCACTGAGAAATTTTTGTATCATCTATAGAAATGTATAACTTTTTTGTCAAGGTACCATTAAATTGAAAAGGGTTTGACCAAGCAGATTCCCCAACCCTTAATCCTTGTTGTATTAGTTATTCTTACTGAGAAAATTATTTGGCACCCACTACACTAATACTGGGTTGGGCCTCCTTCTGCTCTCTCCATTCACATGGCATGGAATTCACAAGTTGTTAGAAGCATTCTTCTGAGATTCTGGTCCATGCTGACATGACTGCATCTCACAGATTTGTCAGCTGCACATTCTACCATATCCCAAAGGTGTTCTCTTGGATTCAGGTCTGGTGACTGGGAAGGCAAATGAATAACACTAAACTCATAGTGATGTTCATGAAACCAGTTTGAGATTAGAACATTAGAACAATCTAGGTAATAACAGGCCATTCAGCCCAACAATGCTTGCCAGTCCTATCCACTTATTTCTTCCAAAAAAACATCAAGTCGAGTTTTGAAAGATGACTTCTGCTTTGTGTCATGGAGCATTATTATTCTGGAAGTAGCCATTAGAAGAGATGCACATGATCAGCAATAATACTCAGAGAGGCTGTTGCATTCAAGTGATGAGTAATTGATATTAACTTGTCCAGTGTGCCAAGAAAACATTTTCCACACCATTACAGCCCACCACCACCACCAGCCTGGACTGCTCACACAAGGTGGACTGTGTGCATGGATTTATGCTGTTGGTACCAAATTCTGATCTGTGTGCCTCAGCAGAAATCGAGATTCACAAAACCAGGCTGCGTTTTTTTTTTTCAGTCTTCAGCTGTCCAGTTTTAGTGAGCCTGTGCCCACTGCAGTCACAGCTTTCTGTTTTTTGACTGACAGGAGTGGAACCCAATGTGGTCTTTTTCTGTTGTTGGCCATCCGCCTCAGTGCTCGATGTGTTGTGCATTCTGAGATGCTTATCTGCTCACCACAGCTGTACTGAGTGGTTATTAAATCCAAAATCCAAATCATATTATGTCATATCATCTACTGTTAAATTCTGCTCCGTACTTGTAATATTTTTATTTTACTGTTATATTGTATTGAGGATTACTTGTGTTCTGTTCTGTGTATTGTATTGTATTGTATTGACCCCCTTCTTTTTGCCACCTACTGCACGCCCAACCTACCTGGTAAGGGGTCTCTCTTTGAACTGCCTTTCCCAAGGTTTCTTCTATTTTTTCCCTACAAGGGTTTTTTTGGGAGTTTTTCCTTGTCTTCTTAGATAGTCAAGGCTGGGGGGCTGTCAAGAGACAAGGCCTGTTAAAGCCCATTGTGGCACTTCTTGTGTGATTTTGGGCTATACAAAAATAAATTGTATTGTATTGTTATCTACCGTAGCCATCCTGGCCATTCTCCTCTGAAATGTTTCTCATCAACAAGGCCTTTCCATCCCCAGAACTGCCTCACCCTGGATTTCTTTATTTTATGTACCATTCTGAGTAAACTCTAGAGAATGTCCATTCATCCATTATCCAACCCACTGTATCCTAATACAGGGTCATGAAGGTCTGCTGGAGCCAATCCCAGCCAACACAGGGCACAAGGCAGGAAACAAACCCCGGGCAGGGTGCCAGCCCACCGCAGGGCACACACACACACACTAGTTGTGCATGAAAATCCCAGGAGATCAGCAGGTACAAAAACACTCAAACCAGCCCGTCTGGCACCAACAATCGGGTCACAGTTCAAATGACGGAGATCACAATTCTCCCTGTTCTGGTGTTTGATGTGAACATTAACTGATACTGCTGACCTGAATCTTCATGAATGTATACATTGTGCTGCAGCCACATGATTGGCTGATTAGATAACTGCATGGATAACAACAACAACAGCATTTATTTCTATAGCACATTTTCATACAAATGATGTAGCTCAAAGTGCTTTACAGGATGAAGAAAAAAGACAAAATATATAAGAAATAAAATTAGGCAATACTAATTAATATAGAATAAAAGTAAGGTCCGATGGCCAGGGAGGACAGAAAAAAACCAAAAAAAACCCAGACAGCTGGAGAAAAAAAAAAAATCTGCAGGGGTTCCGAAGCCACAAGACCACCCAGCCCCCTCTAGGCATTCTACCTGAAATAAATGACCTCAAGCAGTAGGTGTTGTGACAAAAGCCGCTATACCAGCTCTCACCCCGGCACAGACAGACGCAGGAGGCACACTGATAAAACAAATAACTGCTTTATTTTTCTTTTCTTCGCCTGGTGGCAATGCCTTCCCCGTTCCCACAGGCACAACACAGATCTCGTAAGCACCAAACCACAACACCAACAAGTCTTCTTCTTCTTACTCTCTTCTCTTCCACTCTCCCTCCGGCAAGCTTTGTCTCCCTCCTCCCGACTCTGGCTCCCAAAGTGGTGGCTTGCTGGCTTCTTTTATAGCCCACCCTGATGACCTATTTCCGGTCGCACTTCCGGGTGTGGTGGAAGTGCTGCCCACACAGGCTCAGGAACCACTGCAGCGCCCCCTGGTGGGGCACCCCTGGATCCCAACAGGGCTGTAGAGACATCCATCTCCCATGGAGCCCTGCAGGAATCCGAGGCACCACTGCCACCCAGGGGGGCTGCCATCTAGCGTCCCAGGGGAGGAACTGTTCTGTCTCTGCTTGTTCCCCCGGACCATATAAAGAAGAGGTGTCCCGGTCGGGCAAGGGCCCTGGCCATCCACCACAGTATATATAAAGTATATATATAGTATATAATAGTATGTGCTTCTTGCCAAAGAATCTGATGTAACTGTTTTTCCTAACAGCTTCAAATTGTTGACTGAATTTTCTTTAAAAAAAACGCCATGAAGGCTAAATACATGAGCATATAACAATAATAATAATAAAAGTAATAATATATTTTATTTATATAGCACCTCTCACATGCTCAAGGTGCTTATCAAAAGCAGACAAATCATTAACAGTCTCCCAACTTCCAAAAGACAGCCGTTTCATTTTGAAACCCTTTTAAAATGCCAGGAGTTGCTGTGGTGAAAGTGCGCAGCTGCCCATGGCGTGAATTTTGGTGCAGTTCTATCCATCTGACATTCATATGACTACATGACTCACCACTGCAGTGTGGTGATGTACTCAGTCTAGCACAGCTGAGCACCCTTTACTAAGTTTCATCTTTTTTTATTTTCCACACAGTGAATCAGAATTGTCTGATTCATAACAGTCTTTAACATTAGAAGAATTCTACTTGAAAGAAATATATATGCAGCACGCAACAAAAATGTATCTTCGTCATGTACGGTACAATTGATTTTGTTCCTCGGAGGCTCTAACTTTTAATTTGCAGATGATACAGACGGCTTATTCACTTCTCTAAAAGTCTTTCTTTAAGTAAAAAAAAAAATCAAAGGCGACAAGACATGCGCCCCTGTTAGGTGTATGAGCTGACAGGGGAGAAGCTGTCTTTTCATTTTTGCTCGCTAATCCCTAATACTTTTCCTCGTTTCAGTACACAGGAGAAATTTTACTTGCCTGGTTTTACATGGTGTCTGTCTGTGTGAGCTCTCATTTTCTACAGATGGTGCCGTTCTCTTCTGTGTGTTCATGGAGCTTCCAGATTTGAAAGTCACAGCACTGTATATCCATCCATCCATTATTCAACTCGCTATATCCTAACACAGGGTTACGGGGGTCTGCTGGAGCCACTCCCAGCCAACACAGGGCGCAAGGCAGGAAACAAACCCCAGGCAGGGCGCCAGCCCACCGCAGGGCACACACCCACACACACACACACACCAAGCACACACTAGAAACAATTTAGGATCGCCAATCCACCTAACCTGCATGTCTTTGGACTGTGGGAAAAAATCCACGCAGACACCGGGAGAACATGCAAACTCCACGCAGGGAGGACCCAGGAAATGAACCCGGGTCTCCTTACTGCAAGGCAGCAGCGCTACCACTGCACCACCTTGCCGCCCCACACTGTATATCTTGGCAAAATAATGCAATTTTACTTTACCTGAATGGATGGCGATAAAACATACCATATACTAAAAATTTAAAAAAATCCTACTTGCTCTGTAAAGGCGTAAGACAAATGTACCCCAAGAACCTTAAACCCTTAGAGGAGCCCTGCTTCAAATGAATGCAACAAAATCTACTCACCTTCATGTATTTACTTCTATTGGTATTCCTCCTCCATCATTCCCTAAGGTTGTTCCTTGAGGATGGCCTCTGCTGTAGATTCTGATGCTTGCCTCCTTTTTTGTTCTTTATTTCACCTTATACAATTTCTTCTATTAGTAATTTGCTGTTTTTAACAAACCCTTGAGTCAGCCATTGTACAGTGTCCCTGAAGCAGCTGCAGGTTAAGGGCCCAGCAGAGTAAGATCCCCTTCGGCAGTAATGAGGATTCGAAATGGCAACCTTCTGGATACCACTACAGATCCTTAGCCTCAGAGCCACCACTCTGCCTTCTGTTGACAAAGGTAATAACAGCTGCTCGCCTTGTTATTTTGACATTAATTAATGCAAAAATGGAGGCTAAAAAGGCTAATAGGATGTCGGACTACATAGCATGAAGGGTTGGGTTCAAGTCAAGAGAGTTTTACTCCAGTGATACAATGCTCTTCTAACTGGAACATTATGGTCTCCGTATTAATACAACTTATCCCGAAACCTGCCTCTAGACTGATTGCAGGACTTTGGGATATGAGCTATAGGAAAAAATTGAAGGAACTAATAAGATGAAGGTGACACAGTAGAAGTATTCAAAATTATGAATGGCGGATGCCACCATAAATTAAAACGAGTTCTTAAAAGCTGATGTGCTGGTGTCACATCACATGACTTCCAGTCCCAGGGGATGCCAAACTTGACAAGTACAGTTACTTATCTGGTCACCTAAGTATGTCAATTTACATGACTTGAAAATTATTGGGGATGTCCAATTACATAAATGTGTGACGAGTTTCCTGCATATTCTCACACTTTCAGATGACCACGTGTAAAAGAAGACATAAGCAAGGATAAAGATCTGCGACGACACTGTGACCCCATATATTATAAAGGCAAAAGTGGTGACACTTCTGGTTAAATATAGTACAGGCCAGACAGGAAGAGGAGGGCCCAGGAGGACGGACATTGGAAGTGACATCAGAGTTGGTGAGGTTGTCAATCATCCGGTCCGAGAGTGCATTAGAATATAGCGCCACCGTGCGGTTTGGTGAAGAATTACCACCACTAGAGCTTTTAAGATGTCCCCATCGTGCACGTGTGTAACATATCAAATTGTTCTGTTTTCTAATGGAGACAGTGCCTGTACAAAAGGTCTACAGAAACCACAAATACAACCCCTCTCTCTACCGTTTTTTTTCCATTCTGTTGCGGTGCATAAAACACAAGACATCAAACAGATGAGCCTCTCTTCTGTTTATGAGTCCAAAGCACCAGTGTTCCTTATTACTCGTCTCTGCATTAGATCCATTGCACTACTGGTTGATGCTCATTGGTTGTCAGCTCTCACACACACAAAGCCCACTCCGATGACTTAAGACAAAAATCAAACCTGTCTGTTTTTATTAGGATGAGGTGCAGACTAACTGGATTTATTCACTGGGGGATGTCAAACTACTGTACATGACTAATGATCATGGAAGTGCCCTGTGACTGCCCTCAGCTCGCTATAATTATTTAAATAAACCCGACAAGTGAAAATCGCTGGAAAAGTCATGTACCACTGCGGTGGGCTGGTACCCTGCCTGGGGTTTGTTTCCTGCCTTGCGCCCTGTGTTGGCTGGGACTGGCCCAAAAAGACCACTGTGACCCTGTAGTTAGGATATAGCAGGTTGGATAATGGATGGATGGATGGAAGTCATGTATCATGACATGGGAGCACAGACGTAAGCTGGTTCAGGAGAAATTTTCTACGAAAGGATGGAAAATTCCTCTTCACACAAAGAACTGCAGATATAAGGAACCAATTAATAAAGTTTCTGTCAATCTACTTATTTATCAGTGCTTTATATAGTCTCTTACATGACTATATATCATCCTATGAATGTTAAAAAATAGTAAAAAAAAATCGATGGAATATTTTCTCTTTATTCTTTGCAGGTACAGAATGGGATGGAATAAAATATGAAATATTCACTCCTTTTGATGCCATTATATTCTTTGCTACTGCCAGTGATGCTACTCTCTACTTTTAATCCAATAATTCTTTCATAATCAAAGTGAAAACCCCTAGCCAGATTTTGCAGTCATGCATAGTTAGACTGCAGAAAGGTACAAAGAGAAGCAACGATGATGATTCCACGGTTATGGGTTATGAAATATCAGCAAGGGCTTAGAGAATTTAATCTTTTTAGTCCTGAACAGGCGAGACACAAGGCTGATTTAATTGAAGTGGGCTGGTTTAGAATCAGGGAGAGCAGTGACACTGTTGTGACTGAGAATGAGTGGAAAGCCATAAACAGGAACAACACACTTGTAATACACAGGCCTCCTCACATTTGGGCAGCATGGTGACGCAGCTGATAGCAGGGGCTGGGTGTTCTAGTCACCTGGGTTTTCTATTATCAAAAGCTACGTGTGTGAATTTGATGTAAGAGTGCCCTGCAGTGCCTTGGAATCCCATCCAGGACTTGTTCAATCTCTGGACCTCTCTTAAAATTTATTAAACTATTGCAATCTAGCTGGTAGTTTTTTTTTTGTTTTTTGACTTGGATACATTTTTGTACTGTTTGTAAGTTGTTGATATTTTGAAACATGAATTTTCAAAGTTTATATTCATGTGTGTGTTATCCTAATTTTTGTTCTGTTTCATTTTTAAGTGCATCATGGTGCTGCTATTTTAGAGGGTCTGCAGGTAGACAATAGGTTGGTAAGAGACCATTCCTGGTTACTAAATACCGTCTCCCAAGATGCACCATGATCTCTGCCACAACAATTCACTTAAACATTCCTGTGCAGCAGCAGTAGCCCCTTTGTCCAAGATCACGGATTTGATCTGTAAATATATATCAGTGTCATATTAGCATAACATACCATTTCCTAAGCTCCTTGAATCCTGAGCAGGATTGCTGGGGATGAGGCCTTACTCAGAAAGCATAGGGTGCAAGGCAATTTACATGACTTAAAATTACTGGAAATGTCAAATTACACGATTGTGTGATGACTTTCCAGCACATTCTCACACTTTCAGAGGATCATGAGATCTCCCCATGTTCTTATGGCCTATATTGTGCTGCCTGATGGTGCCCATTTGAAGACTTTATAGGAACAGTGAATTGAGCCCCTATCCCTGCCTTTCTTTTCTTTTTTCCATTCTGTCATGGTATGTAAAACAGTCTCAGGGGATGCCAAACTTGACAATTGCAGTTGCTTATCTGTCAATTTACATGACCTAAAATTGTTGGGGATGCCAAATTACACAAATGTGTGACGACTTTCCTGCATATTCTCACAGTTTCAGATGATCATGTGTAAAAGAGGACAGAAACAAAGATTTGTGACGACACCGTATATTATAAAGGCAAAAAAATAATAAAGTTTTTCAGCAAAAGAACATCTCTAAGGAATGAGTCTCAAATTACACTATCCAAGATGGTGACACTTCTGGTTAAATATGGTACAGGCCAGACAGGAAGAAGCGGGCCCAGGTGGATAGATATTGGAAGTGACATCAAATGTGGTGAGGTTGTCAATCATCCGGTCTGCAGAGGAAGGAAGAAAAGAGGTGTTAGAAAACAGTGCCACCGTGTGGTTTGGCGAAGAATTACCACCACAAGAGTCTTTAAGCTGTCCCCAAGGTGCACGTGTGTAACACATCAAATTGTTCTGTTTTCTGAAAGCCAATACTGAGCTGCCAGATGGAGGCAGTGCCCGTGGAGAAGGGTCTACAGAAACCACAAATTTAGCCCCTCTCTCTGCCTTTCCTTTTTTCCATTCTGTCGTGGTACATAAAACACAAGACATTAGCAACACCTAGGAATACTATCCAGGACTAGTTGCACCTCTGTACCTTTATTAATTATAAAACCATTGCATTCTGTTTTTTCTTTTTTCTTGGGTACATTTTTTTTCTGTCCATGAGACATTGATATTTTGAAAACTGAATTTTCAAGCTTTATACTTGTGTGTGTGTTTTGCTTTTAGTTCCTTGACAGAGAAAGATCTGATTTTTTTTTTGTTTCATTTTTATGTGCCTCACACCACCATTTTAGAGTGTCTGCAGTAGATAATGGGTTACTAAGAGTTACCATACGTCATTACCAAGAACAGCATTCCAAGAGGCACCATAACTCCCACCACAAAGATTCACTTCTGGATTCCTGTGCAGCACCACTAGCCCCTTTGTCCAAGATTACGGATTTGAATATCACATACCATACTATATCCTAAGTCTGCTGGGGTACTAGAACCTTACCCAGCTAGCATAGGGTACAAAGCAGGAACAAACTCTGGACAGGGTGCATGCCCAAAACGCTGTATAATACTTTAACGTCTTTTCACAGTCACAGTCCATTTGTTTTAGTCCGAATTAAGAGATGATTTGTTAGGTTGTATCAATTTTCACCTTAGTTTGGCTGCATTTCACACTGCAAACTTTCATGTGAATAAACACCCCTTGGGTGTGGCCTGGAATTCTTTTATTGGGCTGGAAATATTTTTTTCCTATAAAAAATATCATGAAAGGTGTTTGTGCACTGCAGTATTTTCTATAATTATTTGGTTTATTTACCATACAGTCGGTGAGGTCACAAAGGACCCCAGGGTAACTTCTCAGCAACTAAAGGCCTTTCTCACATTGGCTAATGTTCATGTTCATGAGTCCACCATCAGGAGAACACTGAACAATGGTGTGCATGGCAGGGTTGCAAGGAGAAAGCCACTGCTTTCCATAAAAAACATTGCTACTCATCTGCAGTTTACTAAAGATCACATGGACAAACCAGAAGGCTATTGGAAGAATGTTTTGTGGACAGATGAGACCAAAATATAACTTTTTGGTTTAAATGAAAAGCGTTATGTTTGGAGAAAGGAAATCACTGCATTCCAGCATAAGAACCTTATCCCATCTGTGAAACATGGTGGTGGTAGTATCATGGTTTGGGCCTGTTTTGCTGCATCTGTGCCAGGACAGCTTGCCTTCATTGATGGAACAATGAATTCTGAATTATATCAGAGAATTCTAAAGGAAAATGTCATGACATCTGTCCATGAGCTGAATCTCAAGAGAAGGTGGGTCATGCAGCAAGACAACGACCCTAAGCACACAAGTTGTTCTACCAAAGAATGGTTAAAGAAGAATAAAGTTAATGTTTTGGAATGGCTAAGTCAAAGTCCTGATCTTAATCCAATCGAAATGTTGTGGAAGGACCTGAAGTGAGCAGTTCATGTGAGGAAACCCACCAACATCCCAGAGTTGAAGCTGTTCTGTATGGAGGAATGGGCTAAAATTCCTCCAAGCTGGTGTACGGGAATGATCAACAGTTACTGGAAACGTTTAGTTGCAGTTATTGCTGCAAAGGGGAGTCACACCAGATACTGAAAGCAAAGGTTCACATACTTTTGCCACTCACAAATATGTAATATTCGATCATTTTCCTTAATAAATAAATGACTAAGTATAATATTTTTGTGTCATTTGTTTAACTGGTTTCTCTTTATCTACTTTTAGGACTTGAGCGAAAATCTGATGATGTTTTAGGTCAAATTTATGCAGAAATATAGTACTAGTACACACCAAATGAAGCAGAGATTTCAGTACTCACAAAGGGACTCTCATATTGTCCTACAAAGCCCATTGACAACATCAGACTCTGCAGTGATATGAAAGAATTCTTCAGAAAACTCAGACTAAAAGAATTTTTCCACAAGAAAGAAAACGGCAACACACAGGAACCAACAACAAGCAGCTACAACAACCCCACCAGTAAATCCACATGAACACCAGAAGCTGGCAGAAACTCCACCCTGGATAACTATATAGACTGCTTCCGACAGAGAGTAAAAACAGGGATCTTAAACAGGCAGCAAAATCGGATAGAAAACATTACTGGGGATGAGCGGAGAGCCATACATTCACTAAGGGAAAATACAGAAATCATTATCAAACCAGCAGACAAAGGGGGTGCTTTAGTCATCATGAACACATCAGATTATATACAGGAGGCACAAAGACAATTGTCCAATACTATGCATTATCACAAACTGCCAGAAGACCCAACAGATCTCTACAAAAAGGAACTAAAAAAGATAGTAAGTAGCTTTCCTCTTGACATCAGGGATCATGTAAACAGTTTAATTCCTGATAACCCCAAAATGGGTTACTTCTACATGCTTCCTAAAATCCACAAAGAAGGGAACCCAGGAAGGCCTATCATCTCAGGAATTGGCTCCCTTACAGAAACGGTTTCAGGCTGGGTGAAACACATTCTTAAACCCCTCGCCCGCAACACAACCAGCTACATCCAGGACACCACTGACTTCTTCAAAAAACTGTCTGCTTTAGGCCCCTTACCTGAGGGAACCTTACTGGCCACAATGGATGTTGAGGCTCTGTACACAAACATCCCCCACGATGATGGCATATTGGCATGTGAAACGTACCTCAGACAACATGATTTACCCACAAGGTCAGTAATAGAAATGATAAAATTCACTCTGACACATAATCTATTCTCTTTTGGACAAGATTGCTACTTGCAACAAATGGGGACTGCAATGGGCTGTCGTTTTGCACCTCACTATGCAAACCTATTTATGGCAAAATTGGAGGAAGATTTCATGACAATGTCATCTTAAAACAATGTTATATCTCCGTTACATAGATGACATCTTCATAATCTGGACTGCCAGTGAGAAGGACCTCCTCCATTTTCATAATGAATATAATTCTTTTCACCCCAACATAAAGCTGAAGCTGAATTACTCAAAAACAGAAGTCAGCTTCCTTGACACCACTGTTCAACTAAAAAACAACACCCTTGTAACTTCTGTTTTTCACAAACCAACAGACAGACGAACCTACCTAAGAAGTGACAGCTTCCACCCCAAGCATATAAGGCGCTCCATTATTTTTAGCCAAGCAATTCGATACAATCGTATTTGCTCAGACCCGATAGACCGTGATCAACAACTGCAGGAGCTCAGACAAGATTTCATCAAACAAGGTTATACCCCCAAAACAACAGACACTCAAATAAGAAGAGCTACTGCCATACCCAGAGACAACCTTCTGGAATATAAAAACAAAGACAACAAGAACCGCATCCCCCTTGTTGTCACCTACAACCCACATCTTGAAACACTTCGAAAAATTATAAAAGAACTTCAGCCAATGCTAAACAGCGACCAAACACTGAAAAATGTATTTCCTGAACCTCCCCTCCTGGCATACAGACAACCACCAAACTTTCAGCAACTTATTGTCCGAAGCTCCCTAAATGAAATGACAGCAAATGGCACATCTCCCTGCCTACAGAAAAGATGTAAAACGTGTGCCCACATCTACAATACAGACCGTATAGTTATACCACACTGCCGACTTGAACATCACATAAAGGGATCATTTTCCTGCAGATCATCCAATGTTGTCTACCTAATTCTCTGCATGAAATGTCCTGACACTGCACTCTATGTGGGAGAAACTGGACAAACACTCCGCCAGAGAATGAATTTACACAGATTCCACATTAAACATGGCAACACAGATGTTCCTGTAGCGGCCCACTTCAACAGCCATGGACACTGTGAGAGGGACTTTAAAGTCACAGTGCTTATGGGCAACTTCAAAACACAGCAAGAGAGAAAAGAATGGGAAGTTAAGCTCATGTTAAAATTTAATACATTACAGCATGGCTTGAATAGAGACAAGAGTTTTATAGCCAGGTATGAGGACTGTTTGCATTTCTTAGACTGACACAGATAACCTATCTACAGGCCCATATTGTTTAGAAAAACTCATCACAGACTTCAAAGGACTTTGTTGGACAGTTATCTTATCCAAAAATCTCTTGACCATACATCGTTTTTCTTTCTCTTGTTAAATTAATCTTAGCCTGAGTGAACCTATTAATTTTTTACATTTAAGATTTTTCCTTTAAAGATTTACCATTGTTGTTTCTTGTCCTAGTGTGTGGATATAAACACAGGAAACTTCAGTTTCTGTATTACATCTTGCCTGAAGAAGGGGCCTGAGTTGCCTCGAAAGCTTGCATGTTGTAATCTTTTTAGTTAGCCAATAAAAGGTGTCATTTTGCTTGACTCTTCTCTGCAGAAATATAGAAAATTCTAAATTGTTCACAAACTTTCAAGCACAACTGTAATTTTGACAAAGGCAGGCTAAATGACTTGCACAACAGTGAAGATTAAATCATCAGCCTACCTGTAGTGTATAATGTTCACCACCATATCCACTTTGCCAAACCACTGGCCTTACACCAGTGTTTATGTAACATCCTTCTCAGTGGACCTTATTGCACACGACAGTAGCTCATGTTTGTTAATTAAACTGTATTGTCATCTGCTTGGTAACTCCTTTTAGCCACTCAGATGTATCTTATGTGCATTGAATCCGTAAGCTGTTTTGGATAAAGGCCATCTGCCAATAAAACTCCCTCATTAACTCTAAATCTTTTGAGGCTGAGCTGAATCCTCACTGGAAGAAATCATTAGACAACACCTAATTGATCTTCTTCATTGTAGTAAACATAATGAGCAAATTCATTTTATAATCCAGAGAAAGATATGATAGTTAATTGCTACAAGTCAATCAGATCTACATTAGCTACCCTTGCTTATTTTTCTACAAAATTCCCATCTTGATTTTAAGCATTGTTGCCACCATTGTAAACGTGTGAATATCCCCTTGTGGTAAAACTCCATTTTAAACAGCTGCACAATGATGCCTGAATTGGCACTGGATTCAAATATGAAACTTTATGACCTTAAAAATGATAGAAGTTTGTGGATGGTCTGCCTGTACATTGTGATGCCACTTTGAAGACCGTGACCTACAGCATGTTGAAGAAGACCTGGAATCCTTAGAGATTCCAGTCTGAACAGCTCCTTGCCAGATGAAGGCATCTCAGAGAACAGAAAACTTGCTTATTAGAAACATCATCAGTGTCTGGAATCAATTTGTCTACTTCTACTCCGCACTGTACCACAGTATTGTACTCTGGGCCGAGGCAGCTTTACTCTGGCTCCTCCTCAAGACGACAACTATGAAATATGGGAACATCGACAACTGAAGCAGGGGCCCAAGCCCAGATCACCTCCACTTTCTCAAACTTTCATCACCACTCACAACCACTTTGACTCTCTTATCTCCCTCATTATGCCTGCAGACAATGGTGATGTGGTTGTTATGGGAGACTCCATCTTGCACAACCTGAACCTTCAGATTTTTTAATGGTAATACCTTTGTGTCTTGTTTTCTTGGGGCACAGGTTAAAGATATGGAAGGAGAGGACTCTGGCTGCGAGTATCATTGTGTCGGGTCCATTTCCCAAGCTGTGTAGATCACATGAATCCTTTAGTTGATTCCTGGCCCTAAACAAATAGATGAAGGCCTTCTGTAAAAAGCAAAACATAGATTAAGTAATGGCACACTTGACACAGTTAACCTCTCACTAGATATTGGGGTCTTCCCAGATTGCCTAAAGGCTGGAGTTATTAAAACCCTGCTCATGAAAAAATAATCCCATCTCCTCTGTCTTTGACAACCGTAGACTTACTCCTCACTTTCCTTTTTTAATGAAAATGATAGAAAAAACAGTTTTTTCAGCAGTTAAATGATTACTTGATCAAATATTAAATTCCTGATAAGTTTCAGTCAGGTTTCAGAGCAAATCATAGTACCAAAACTGCACTGGTTAAAGTAGTAAATGACTTATTGGTTAGTGTGGACAGAGGCCACATATCCGTTCTTGATCTAGTAGACCTAAGTGCAGCATTCAACACAGGTGACTACAGTATTCTCATAAATTGCCTTAGACAATGGGTGAGAGTCTTGGGCAGTGTCTTAAATTGGTTTCAATCTTATTTAAGAGGTAGAAAAACTTTGTTCTAATTCAGAGAACCACAATATGGTAAACGGTGCAGCACAAGGATCTGTTCTGAGCCCATTATTGTTTTCGATCAACATCCTCCCATTTGGCCAGATTACATTGAAACAGAAGGTGAAATATCACAGCTAAGCAGATGACATACAGCTTTGTCTATCTATAGCTCCTGATGACCCTGATACTTTGGGCTCTGTCTTGTATTTTTGAACAGATCAGTCATAATTTTCTCAAGTTAAATAATGAAAAAAGTGAAATCTTATTCATTAAAAGTAGAAAGAATGAGATTATTAGAAACATACATGATCCCTTAGTAATAAAAGTCAAGTATTATATTTACCAACAGAGATATACCAGACTAATACCCACTTTTTAAATTTAGTTTTCCATAACTACATCATACCTGCACTCCTAATAGGCTATACATGTATAACATTATCATATGTCATATGGATTTCCAATTATTATTAATCTCTACTTTTCTCTACTTTCTTTGCCCATCTTTCTATGGTGTTCTGCACCTCCAGCACATGAATGAGGCACTGCGCAGCCACCTGTGATACTCAAATGAAGGCGGATGCCCTAGCTGTCCAAGAAACCCACTGCATCAAATCCTTTAGAACAAAGAATGGAAACAAAGAGGAGCATTTATATGTTGGTTGGATTCCCAGTGAGGGTTGGGTGGTCTTTTGACATGGAACCCCTGCAGATTTTGTTTGATTCTCCATCTTAAAAGAATTTCCGTCTGAACTTATCATCTGACTCATCTTTAGAGACTTAGAATATGATACTACATTTAAGAACTTCCCCTGTCTAATTATATATCTGATCTTACGTAAGCCTATATTGTTTTATTTTTTTGTTATTTATTCATTACTAGTCATCCCCCTCGGCTCCACCCGCATAGTAGAGAAACAGGACAGTGAGGAGGGCCCTGCCCGGCTCCCCACTCCTGATGTCACACTTCCCCCTCCCCTCGGCTTGCAGCCTCTGTCTCGGATTCGTGCGAATAAATCGGTACTGCAAGTGAACTATGACACATAGCGCAATGAGAGAAGTCGCAAAATCAACTGGAATGTTCAAGGAAATGATAGAAAAAAAGATCTAAATCTGTTAAGTAGTTTTCTTATAAACGTTGTTGTGGTTGTTGCTTCAGGGTTGATTCGACAGCGGTTCTCTCAATCTTATTTCAGTCTTCAGCCATGCATTGTCATATTTCATCATGATCTTCTTATTTCACAGCCATTTAAATGCATGATAGAGCTTATGGAATGTCTGTAGGAAAAGAGCAGAATTTGTGTACCATTTAAAGTTTTTCACAAAAATTTGACTTATATGTATTTCTCAGCATCTGCTCCTGTAACCTTGGAGGTGGTGATACTTTTTTGGTTATGCACTGCAATTTTGAAGGTCCTGTAGACAAGACAGAAGTCTTGGTTGTTAGGGGGCATAGTCCCAGACATGGCATTGTATGAAGTCATCAAGGCAATGCTTTATAAGCCAGAGTGACAGATCTTTCAGCATCTGTGATTGTTGAAATTAAATTTGAGTGCATTAATGTTTCTGATTAATGCACAACTTCATAATTATGACTACGAGTTTCCTTTGTGTTTTGGTGTCTTGGTATTGACTTTTACTGTGTTTCAGTTCTGATCCATGTCCTGATTGTTTTTGCTAGTTCTTTTTCTGTCATTTAAAAGATTTTTTTTTTGTTTGTTTTTATCCTGCCTCTTTCCTCTGAGGCGTAACTGGGGTGAGGTGGTCATTTAAACATTTCTTTTTTCCTGGTGGCGTGTACATTATAATGATGTCCCCTTTAAAGAGCACAATGAATAAGATAGATAGATAGATAGATAGATAGATAGATAGATAGATAGATAGATAGATAGATAGATAGATAGATAGATAGATAGATAGATAGATAGATAGATAGGAAAGAAACTATACAGCAGATACTGTAGATAGCTAGAAATAAAAGACACTATATAATAGATAGATAGATAGATAGATAGATAGATGTAAAAGGCACTATACGATAGATAGATAGATAGATAGATAGATAGATAGATAGATAGATAGATAGATAGATAGATAGATTTGCGGTGGGCTGGTGCCCTGCCCAGGGTTTGTTTCCTGCCTTGCGCCCTATGTTGGCTGGGACTGGCTCCAGCAGACCCCCGTGACCCTGTAGTTAGGATATAGCGGGTTGGATAATGGATGGATGGATAGATAGATAGATAGTTAGATAGATAGATAGAAGTAAACGGACTATATGATAGATAGATAGATAGATAGATAGATAGATAGATAGATAGATAGATAGATAGATAGATAGATAGATAGATAGATAGAAGTAAAAGTCACTATACGATAGCTAGATAGATAGTAAACACACTATAGTCTGGACACACACCAGAATGACTAAAAAACAGGAAAAGTTTAAAAAGATAGAAAAGAAAACCTCCGACTCCCAGTCCCAGTCCCAGTGAGGCATTATGTAGGCATATTGCTGTTGCCATAAAGGAACCCCCTTAGCGTTTCTTGACACACTTGTGCTGAATAATTAATTGGCTGAAAGTCCTCAGTGTTGGTGTGTCGGAGAGAGGATGTGCAGAATTGTTCATAATGGCTCTCAGTTTTGTTTTAACTCTCTCTTTTGCTATGACCTCCAGGGGTTCCAGAGTATATCCCAAAATGGAGCCTGTCGTTGTTAATTTGCTGGGCCTTTCCTGAAGTGATGTTACCAGCCCATCATACCACAGAGCAGTAAACCATAGTTGTCATCAGAGAGTTACAGAAGCTGTGAAAGATGTCACTTCCCACATTAAAGGACCGCAGTCTCCTATAGAAGAAGAGCTTGCTCTCCCCTTTCTTAAATGGTTCCTCTGTTTTCTAAGACAAGTCCAACCTTGTCATTGATGTGGACCCCAAGTACTTGTAGGAGTGGACCACCTCTAGATCCACTCCTTGAACAGTAACAGGACACAGAGGCTCTTCGTGTGGTGAAAATCAATAACCAGTTCCTTGGTTTTGCTGATTTTTCTGCACCAATGAAACAAAGTTCTCCACCTGACGTCTCTCCCCCCTCCCCCTTATCAATACACCCCATAACTGCAGAACCATCTGAGAATCTCTGTAAATGGAATGACCTGGTGTTATATTTATAGTCTGAGGTGTCAAGAGAGAAGGAGACAGGATTGTTCATTGTGGTGCTCCAGTGGTGCCCACGTCCTTGATTATCTCACAAACTGCCATCTGCCTGACAGAGAGTCCATTATCCAGGACACCATCGGCTCATCCAACTGCATATCTGTAAGCTTCCCTGTTAATAGGGATGGTTAGGTGATATTAAAAACACTGGAGAAATCAATCTTCTCAGTACTTCCAGCTCTGCCCAGGTGAGAATAAGCCTTGTGGAGCAGACAGCCAAGTTAATCCTCCACTCCAATCTTTGCCTGATTAGGCAAACTGCAGGGGTTCTAGTGCGGTTCCTCAAGAGGACTCATACTGTCCAGGACCAGTCCAGTCTCTCAAAGGTCTTCATGAGGTGAGACGTAAGTGCCACTGCTCTGTAGTCTTTAGGTAGATAAGACAGTTATGTGACTGAGAAGGCTTAAACAGCAATAGATACACTGGACCAAAATAACAAACCCTGAAAAATGCTTTTAGATACACACTTTTATTGTGTGGCCTCATCTGTGACCTAATAAAACAAAAAATAAAATAATGTAGTAGAGTGTCTTGGGGTTGTTTATCACTTTAGTTCACTTGTACTCACCGGGGCACAGCCATGACACCTAAAGTGACAGCAATGAATTTTATATTACTGGATTCAGGGGAATGTGGCTTTTTCGTTATCTCAGCATAGTACTACTACTACCCTAGAATAAATAATGCATGAAGAAGCAAGGTAGTGCTCATCAATTATTAATCTTTACTCCATATCAGTGACACTTCTTGGCGCAGGAGCTTCTGTTTATGCTGTGCTGGCAGAGTATCAAAAAGCAACACAAGGTTTATGAGTCAGGATTTTAACTCAATGGAAAATCCATGAAGTAATGACTATTAAAAGAATCCTCGGGCGTAATTTAATGTTAGCGCGAGAAGCTGAGAATAAGAGTGGGCCTTGTGAAGGCAGCTTCAGGCCATTGTTTTGCTAAAGATGTATTTGGTGAAATAGACTTTGTCATCATTGGTATGATTTTTAAAGTAAGGTCAGGTTCAATCTTTCCAATGAGAGTTATGTGCAAATGTTCAAAAATACCCTAGCAATTTATAAAAATGATAATTCGTTTAAGAAGAGGATTTAAATCTGCATGTGCATAGCCAGAAAGGTACTATGGGAGATACAAAACAACAACAATATTTATTTCTATAGCACATTTTTATACAAATAAAGTAGCTCAAAGTGCTTTACAGGATGAAGAAATATAAAAAATAAAATTAGGAAATACTAATTAACATAGAATAAAAGTAAGGTCTGATGGCCAGGGAGGACAAAAAAAACAAAAGAAAACTCCAGACAGCTGGAGAAAAAATCAAAATCTGCAGGGATCCCGAGGCCAAGAGACCACCCAGCCCCCTTTAGGCATTCTACCTAACATAAATGATCTCAATCAGTCCTCATGGTTTTCAGGCTTCACATGGAAGAACTTGATGATGATGGTCATGTGGACCTCTGGCCTTCAATCCATCAATGTAGGGACATCACGGTGCTTTGATCAGGTGGTGGTGGCGCAGATCGCCACCACAGAAAAAGAACAGCAGAGAAAGTAGGGGTTAGTACGGATTACGAAGAACAATAACTAAACGCATATACAGAATATCAGGGTTATACTAAAATGAAGCTATGAGAAAGCCATGTTCCAATAATGAGTTTTTAGCAGTTTTTTAAAGTGCTCCACTGTATTAGCCTGGCGAATTTCTATCGGTCAGCTATTCCAGATTTTAGGCGCATAACAGCAGCCGGCTGACTTGCCAGCACGTCCAGGTCATATGGAGAACTTTAGTTTTCTTGTCAGCCCGGAAGTACTTCTGGGTTTCCGCCCACGTGATCCACTAGTATTTCCGGGCAAGGTGAGCACTTAGACTCCCACCATCTTCCCACATCATCCCCTGGCTGCACCCACAGTACCCAGCAGGGCTGTGTTTTCCATCTACATGTCCCATAGTGCCCTGCGGGAACCTGGGACACCACTGCAGTCCAGGGGAGCTGCCATCTAGCGTCTTAGGGGAGGCGGTGTCCGAGAAAAGCTGCCTTCCCCCATTCTTCCATCTTAGGGGTGTCCCGGCCGTCTCTTACAGCTGTAAAATGATGTTATTCTCACAGGTCCTGTGCTTGCCTGGTTTACTTCACATTTATCAAATCAATTTCAATATATGCAGAAATGTACTCACAGTGTGCTGTCATTCTATTCAGAAGTTAAATACGGTGTCCTACAGGCCTCAGTGTTAGGAGCTTTGCTGTTTTCACTTTAATTAACGTAACATTCATATCCACAGCCTCTCTTTTAGACCAAGTGATTTTTTAAGATGGTGTCCTTAAGCAATTGTGCCAGTGAATTAAAAGAATGGTTGGATGAGAACTACTTGTCTCCGAAAACACAGAAATGGCAGCTGTTTGGGGGAACGGTGCAGACCACAGCAATATTCAATCACTTTTTTATTACATCTATGAATTAAGCTTCCCGGTGGTTTTCATTTCATGATGTTTCTCTAACAGAAGGTATTATAATGGCGCTGGCAAATTGCATCACCCTGGGGACGAATCACCAACAGTATGAGCTGGCATTCCATCATTTAAATGAGCAGCTTCAGAGACAGCTGCAGGGGAGCCTTGGTAAGTGGCAAGCCTGCCAAATTCACCTATGAATTCTAATTTATGCAGCCAACAGTGATTGGTCCTTATAAGGATCATGAGCTACTGGAAAGAGAGAAGTAAGAAGATAAATCTACTGGCTCTCAGCACCGGCACTACATTGAAATAAGGATGTGGAAAAAAAATACCATCTGATTTAGCAAAGTTCGGAGTGTTGCAGAGACATGTCTTTCATTTCCCATGAACATCTGGTGTTTTCCGAACAAAGACTTTTAGTGAAGCAGTATTTAGTTATATGAAGTTAAATCAAATGTGAAAAACTGGCAGTGCAAAAATGTGGGTCCCCTTGTCATTTTGCTGATTTGAATGAATGTAATTGCTCAATACTGATTACTTGCAACACCAGATTGGTTGGATTAGCTTGTTAAGCCTTGAACTTCATAGACAGGTGTGTCCAATCAGGAGAAAAGGTATTTAAGGTGGTCAATTGCAAGTGGTGCTTCCCTTTGACTCTCCTCTGAAGAGTGACAGCATGGGATGATGGACTGCTGTTTTTATTTTTTGTGACTTCCGGTTTGAGTGAACACTGGCGGGACTGGTCGCCGCTGCTCATCAGTAACTAGACTATAAATTTTAGCTATGACTGGTGATTTTGATGGTGATATTGCTGTTATTGCTGATATCTCTGCATGGCTGTGTATGCATTAGCTTCAGCCTAACCCTGTTTCGAAACTTACCTGGTTTGTTCTCTGGACGCCTGAGCTGCTTGTGGCCTCGCCTACAATGTGGATTGGTAGGATATTCACCTGGTTTATGTTTGTTTGGTGTCTTCTGTCGCTCACTATCCAATCTGCGACGGGCCTCCTCCAGTACTCAACTGCTGAGCTTCTTCGACTGCATCTCCACCAGTCTGTGCCTCTGCTGTCTGTGCTGCATTTCGACCCGGACATCATATTTCTCCCTCGTCAGAGATACACCCATTGTGGGTCCTGCCGGAGATTCTGAATAGATGCCTCAAAAGGAATAAACTCCTTCTGGTCCAAATCTCGGCACCCTCCACGTAACACAGATAGGAATGCTGACCACAGCGTGTTGGCCAGCCTAGCTCGGTCAGCTACCACCGCTGTCAAAAGCGACAGCAACATTGTCAGTTTTGGTCTGCTGAACATCCGCTCACTCACGAGCAAGGGGCATCTTATTCAGGATCTCCTCATTGACCGTAAGTTTGACTTTCTCTGTTTAACCGAGACTTGGCAGCAACCTCAAGACTTTTCTCAACTTAATGAATCCACCCCCTCGGGGTTTGCTTACATTTGTCAATCCCGTGCCTTTGGCTGTGGAGGAGGTGTCACGAAAATTTATCACGAGAAATGGAAAGTCCTGCCGTTGCCTGCTCCTGCTGTTACTTCTTTTGAATCAACAGTGTGTCAATTGCCTGGGCCTATTCCTACCATCTTTGCAACTGTCTACCGCTCCCCCAAATCAAACAATGATTTTTTGAACGCTCCTGCTATCTTTCTTGCCCATTTATCTACAATTCAAACATAATTCTGTTGGGGGATTTTAATATACATTTGGACAATAACAATATCCCTCTCAGTAGAGACTTTTTATCTTGCCTGGAGAATTTTGGATACCAGCAGCACACTGATGTTCCCACCGATTGTAAAGAACATATCTTGGGCCTGATCTGCTGCTCTGGTAGTGTCCCTCTTGATCTTACAGCAGATGAACTCACTATAACTGATCATTTTCTCCTTTAATTTAATGCTAAACTTACTTTCTCTATTACTAAGCTCCCCCATCTCATATCTTTTCATAATATTAAGAATATTAGCTTGAATTCTCTGTCTTCTAGAATTGATTCCCAAATGGACTTTTATAATTTATCCACTCCCGAAGAATTGGTCTCATATTATAACACTGATCTCAATGGTTTTCTTAATTCTCTTGCTCCACTAAAAACCAGATCTGTTTCTTTTTCTTTTTCTGCCCCCTGGTTTACGCCTGATCTTCAGCTTCTGAAAGCAAAGGGCAGGCAACTTGAACAGTTATAAAAAAAAACTAGACTCTTTGTCCACAAAGAGATGCATAAAAATCATTTACTTTATTACAAGGACTGTATAGCACAAACCAAATCTAACTATTGCACTCAGTTAATTACTTGTAATAAAGGTAACACCAAGTCTTTGTTTTCATTACTTAATGTTACACAACCTCCAGACTCTTTACCATCTCACCTTTACTCGACTGCTTTCTGTAATTCTCTTATGTCCTTTTTTAATGAGAAAATCCAGAGGATACATCAGCACCTCGGTCCAGATTCAACAATTGAGTGATCAATCACAAGAGAAAGATTATCGGCTTTGGATAAGGACAATTTTGAGCCAATGAGGAGAACCTCAGTTTTGTCACTGTTTATTTTAAGAAAATTCAAAGAAAACCAGAATTTAATTTCAGCAATACAGTCAATAAGCGAAGATGGTGTAAAGGAAGAGGTGGGTTTACTTGGTGCCATGGATTGGTGCCATGGATGTTCTTGCAGCACCTATTTTAACCATTATCAATAGTTCATTACTGCATGGCACCGTACCTGATGCACTAAAAGTGTCAGTCATTAAACCTTTACTTAAAAAGTCAGACCTAGACCCACACATACTAAATAATTATAGGCCTGTTTCAAATTTACCATTTCTCTCTAAAGTACTAGAAAAAGTAGTCGCCAGTCAGCTTCA
>JANRMT010062822.1:39325192-39336075 GCA_026402145.1 Polypterus bichir lapradei
GGGGAGGCAGCTTGATGGATGAGGTCTCCAGGACTCTAAAAATATCCAAATCTTATTATGGGATATCATCTACAGTTAAATTCTGCTCCGTGCTTCTAAAATTTTTATTTTTATGCTGTATTAAGGATTTGTTCTGTTCTGTGTATTGTATTGTATTGACCCCCTTCTTTTGACACCCACTGCACGCCCAACCTACCTGGAAAGGGGTCTCTCTTTGAACTGCCTTTCCCAAGGTTTCTTCCATTTTTCCCTACAAGGTTTTTTTGGGAGTTTTTCCTTGTCTTCTCAGAGAGTCAAGGCTGAGGGGCTGTCAAGAGGCAGGGCCTGTTAAAGCCCATTGCGGCACTTCCTGTGTGATTTTGGGCTATACAAAAATAAACTGTATTGTATTGTATTGTATTGTATTATATTTCCAAAAGGAGGCTCAACTAAGTATTGATATAATATCTCTGTTGGGGTGACTAAATTTATGCACCTGTCTAATTTTGTTATGATGCATGTTGCATATTTTCTGTTAATCCAATATACTTAATGTCACTGCTGCAATACTACTGTTTCCATAAGGCATGTCATATATTAAAAGGAAGCTGCTACTTTGAGAGCTCAGCCAATGATAAACAAAAATCCAAAGAATTAAGAGGGGTTCCCAAACTTTTTCATATGATTGTAAATAAGCAGCTTCGGAGCCACTGGTATGGGTGCCTATAAAAATGACAATCCTGCAAAGTTGCAAAAAGAATTCCAACTTATGCAGCAATGACAAGTGGCCCTTTTAAGGATGGAAACCCATCTAAAAGAGCATGCAAAGAGCACTTGGCGCTACCATTGTGAAATGAAATGTCTTGGCACAGGAATAGGTTTGAGGCAACCTATATACTTGAATAAGGCTGTATAAAAGTGAAGATTGATAGTACAGTAATGTACAGATCGAGTCCAAAACAGAACTGAATTCATGGAAGGAAGTTGTCTGGCTGTTAAGGCAGGTCGGTGGGAGTGTCGTCAGGGGGACCGAACCTGTAAATAATGTCATTGAGGCCAGAACCAGAAGTGATGTCAGCGGGGCAAGAACAGGGAGTGATGTTATTGGGGCCGGAACAGGGAGTGATGTCAGCAGGTCCAGGCAGAATTTCCCGTGTTTGGTCCACAGGGATAAAAGAGAAAGGTTTATTACACCCTGCCACACCCTGGCCTGGCGTGGAATTACCTTCTTTTTGTCCTTCTAGCTGCTTCCCATGTGCACGTGTGTGACACCATATACTGAATTTGTTGTTAGATTCATTTTTGGCTGTTACCTTGTCTTCCTGCCCCCTCCTCCCATATAGTGTTCTCTGTAACTCCCTGTTAAGGGACAGCTGCCCGCGTAAATAAGATTGCACCCAAGTGACAATTTATTGTGGAGGGCTAAACACATTACCAAGAGTAGACCAACTGGCAAAGAGCATTGAATTTTACAACGAGAAGGCTTCCGAATATCAAAGATTTGCATTCCAAGTAAAAGTTACAGTAATTGACAGGCAGTGTAGTGTAGTGGTTAAGGCTTTGGACTTCAAATCCTGAGGTTTTTGGTTCAAATCCCACTACTGACACCACTGCTTGAAAACAAGCAAGTCACATGACCTGCCTCTGCTCCAATTGGAAAACCAAAAGAAATGTAACCAGTTGTATCATAAATGTTGTAAGATGCCTTGGATAAAGGTGTCTTCTAAATAAGTAATTGTAATTGCCAGGTAAAAATATCTTGAATAGTATATAGTGCCTTGCAGGCCAATTCCTACTGTAGATAAGTAGCACAGACAATTAAAGACTCCTTGTTTTTATACACACAGTCCAGGTAGGGCCTTGCTGAATGATCCACTGCATCCCACACACTTACACAGATTTTAATTTCTCTGCAGATGGCAACTTCTTTGTGTTGTCTCAGCAACAATAATTCAGATGCAGCAGAAAGTTAGAGCATCAAATGTCCCAATTCATTATTAATATGAAATTAATGATCGGGACCGATTATTGTTTTTATAGATGCTGAATGATTTTTTCTGACTGTGTTGTCATCAGCATGCCACTCTGCATTTGTGCAGTCTTCCGCAGCTGAAACTCTGTGTTCAATGTAATTTATACAGTATATTAGAGAGAAGATGGCATCTTTAAATACAGAATACCTATTTTTGTGCATTTAATGACAGTTCTCTTGTTGTGATGCCTCCTTTTGCTCATTTCATGGGTACATTTGTTGACATTCTTAATTTCACAGTCTCGTTTTGTTTATTTAATCCTTACTTTATGTCTCTTTACCTTGAATAGATTACACTTTTGCTCCTTACTCCATAAGATGCTGCTGTAACTGACACTAGTCACATTTCTTCCTCCCTCTCTGATCATAAATGTACTATGCTAACAGATGTTTTATATCCTCTTTTATTCCCCAGGTATTAAAATGTTGATTCAGAATGACACAATATGCATAGTGTACCTGGCTCCAAAGCTTTCAGAATTCTTTTCTGTTAATCCTGAGTCAACTCAAGATCTTCCCCATCTAATCAGAGTGGTGGCTCTGAGGCTAAGGATCTGCGCTGCAGTCTAGAAGGTTGAAATCCCATTACTGACAGAAGGGATTCTACTCTGTTGGACCTTTGCTCTGACCTCCAAAGACAATTTCCCTTTTGGGTTTAATTCAATATGCTAAAAAAATAAAAGGTCTCAATCATGATGCTTCATTTGCTTTTTCCAGTGGCCTTTTTGTGATCCTTTTTTGTTTCTTAAGTAAACTATTGATCACTATGCCTAAGTTTTGTGGGCCAGGTGTAAGAAAGTGTCAGGATTCTCCAAACTCTGTTCTTTTTAGATAAGCAATTAATACAAAACACCCATATAGTAATATCTGCTGATGATGAAAGTGCCTAAATACCCCCCACAGGGTAGCAGAAAAAGTTTATTTAAAGCAAAAAATAAAAACTGGCCTGCATTGCACAAGACCAACAGCAGTGTTGCTCTAAGAACACCAACACCAATGTAGGGGGAACATGGTCACTAGTGGGCTGTGTTCTTTTGCCCTTTGCCTGGACAATGCAAGATACTAATCTCACACCCGCTTCGATCCCAGAGTTCCCACCTCTTCCACCACATGATAAATTTAAAGAACAAGATTCTGGGAATCTAGAATTCAGATCAAACCCAAGACCAAAGAATATGGAGCTCCACTAGTATGAGATGTGCCGACCTCTGGTGCTGTGCCCTCATTACCAGCTCTATGGCCAAGGTGGCAGAGAAGGTCACCCCGTCATTTCAAAGAGTTGCAAATAAGGGGACAGTGGCTTCAAAAGGAGGGCAACATAAAGGAACTGACAAGCAGCATCACCCAGGGATGAGTCATCCATATTACAACCCAGCATTCCATCTTGCAAATGAACAGCTTCGCAGGCAGCCGCAGGTGCACCTATAGAAACAGCAAACCTGTGATGTTACAAACAGAATTCCGTTTAGCATGGCAACTGTGAGCGGTACATTTAAGGATAGTGAGACACTTAAAAGACCAAAGAAAAGAGCGAGGGATCCATTCTCACACTCACTGCCAGAGCTACAACGTTGTGTCACCAAAGCACAGATTTTCGAGATGGCTTGTCACACTGTGCTTCAGAATTGAGACTGTAATGAGCAGTACCAGGGAAGTTATTCTATTAGCACTGGGCAATGCAGAGAAGCGACATGATGATGTATTGTGCTAAAGTTGTGCTTTACTTCTGCTTCTATCCATTGCCGACCTGCTAATTCATTATTTGTGTTCATCGAAAGACTCATTAATTTGTGTTTTCTAGTTAGGTGACACTTTTCATGCTTGGAGGGTATGCATTATTTAATACCTTATATTTCACTATAGCTTGAATTGTCGTAGTTATGCAGCAGAAAAAAAGCATTGCACAGAAGGTCTTATGCATTATTGATCAAGAGCACCACTGACAGATATCTCTACAGTAAAGCCATAAGTCAAAAAAACAGCTTTACACCGTTGACTTGTTGAATGATCGCTTTACATTTTAGCTAAATAATCTGCATGATTGAGATATTTTAGACGGTTAATGACTTGCCCATACAATTTCCTGGCAAAGGCGAATCAATCTGTGCATTCAGATTCAAAATAGAATAAGCAAACGATGATGCACTGCCCTTGCATAAGGAGTTTTTAAAACTTTTATTTAAATGAACATACATTACATTCAAAACAACTTTTGTAATTTATCAGAAGGCAAACACTTGACGGACTAGCAGATATGTGCAAATGTGTCAGATTATTTGTGTGTAGCACACAGTTTTGCATTTGGTTCTGAGCCTTTGCATTGAGGTTTTCATAAAGGGAAAGCTTAAACTCTCCCAAACTCCAAACCCAATAATTAGATAAGTGAACTATATATTTATTCATTTAACACGCCAAATCAAAATACAAAGTGCATAACACCAAAGACAGTGTCACACCCATGTGCTCATGGGGGACAGTTCACATGCTCAAATAGTGTTATTTGCCAGCCAGACTAGGGGTTGGTACTTGCACCTGATCCTCTCTCCTCTTATTCCTCTGCAGCCCACTGAAATGACCATCTATCTGCCGCATCCAGGTGTTGTGTAGGCATCCCCTTGGCCTTGTCTAGTCACTGCAGTCCTCAATAATGAGGATCCTGCGAGTCAGAACATCCTCAGGGAATGGCTGTAGTGCTATGACTGACCCTCCCTCACAATACAGGTCATGTGCCTCATTCAGGACTCTGTGAACAACTGTTCATTCAACACAAAGTCAAACCAGCAGTACCCAAGGATTCTCCAAAGGAGTCCAGTCTTTGTCTCAGTCTTTGTCTCAGGTCGCTGGAACGCGTCCATGTCTTGCAAACATATAGCAAGACAGGAAGCACCAGGACTCTAAAGAATTGGACCTTCGTCCTTTTGCATAGATAATGGGAGCGCCACACACCCCTTTCCAGCGACCTCATGACCCCCCATGCTCTCCCAATCCATCTACTGACTTTATAGGAAGAGTCACCAGAGACATGAATGTCACTACCGAGGTAAGTAAACCTCGATGAGGTTGACACTCTCTCCACAGACAGACACACTGCTGATGGCTGTGCCCAAGAGGCCACTAAAGGTCTGGATCTTGGTTTCTATCCAGAACATTCAGACTCCTCACTCAGTCTCTCAAGAGCCCTGATCAGAGCCTCCATTGACTCTGTGAAGATCACAGCATCGTCCTCAAAGTCAAGATCAGTGAATCTTTCTTCACCAAGAGATACCCCACAGCTGCTGGAACCCACAACCTTGCCCAACACCCAGTCCATGCACGGATTGAACAGATGGGAGATGGGAGCAACAATCAATGCCACAGATGTTATACTGAATGCAAGGTGAGGCGCAGGAAAGAAATTGAAGGTGACCAGGAAAAGAAATGTCAGGAAAGAAATCAAAAAATCGTGCATTAAGAAGAACTCCATCCATTTAATGTGCTACTTTAGTTACGATGGAATCTGAGAAACTAGTAAATTAAAATTATCAGTAAATTATAATTAGTAAAATAAGTGGATAGGACTGGAGAGCTTTGGTGGGCTGAATGGCCTGTTCTCGTCTAGAGTGTTCTAATGTTCTAATTAAACGATTTTAAGATGAAGTTTATGACGTTCTACTTTAATGACAAAACAATCTACATGACTAAAGTGGAAATTTCGAGATTAAAGTTGACATTTGGATGTTTTTTCCCCACTATGTGCCTATTTTATTCTTTTCTCTGTACCCTAATACGCTTCCATATGACACTCAGAAGGTGGGCTATGACTCACCTTTTCATGGCAACTTTGATATCTGACCTCTTCTTATTTATTTCGGGTACCGTGCGACTTTCTGAACTTGAACTTTCGAGTTTCTTTGCCATGATGTTACTCAATCAACTTCCTTTTGTTGTTTATACCACTGCTTAAACCAACAAATAGTAAGTTTTTCCTTGCCTCCACTTGGTATTTACTGAAATTCTTCTTTTTCTCCTGTGCTTTTGCCATTGCCTTTTCACAGAATGCAAAACATAAGGGGCTATTTATATTAATTTGCATATTCAAAGAGGCGTACTTCTGGGAGGAGTCTGGGAGGGGCGACAGGCACATGCACGTGCTTTACATTCCACGCAGACTGGAATTTATGTAGCGGAAGAACGTGGAAGTTGGCGTATGCACAGATTTATACATCTGGATTTTTTGTTTGTACGTACATTTCAGCTTTTGTCCGTATGCTATGTTTTACTGTGAATTCTACGCACGGCATTATGCATGAGGCCCCAAGTGATTTTGCATGGCAGCATTGTGACAACCACTGCTGAAAATGGTAGCGTGCATAAAAAAGAAGATGATGTCAGGAAAAGTTACTAAATCTTTAAAATTATACTAATAGCAGCATAACGCATTGCCAGGGTACATAATTTTAAGGCAGAAATATCTAACTTATGTAAATGGTGTGTTTTAAAATGTACCTTCCCTGAGCACACCTATTGAAAATGTATGGCACAACATGAGGACAAATGCTGACCATGGACTGTTGAGCCGCTGAAGTCTTGTATCAATCAAGAATGGGTACAAAAAGCCCCTTACCAAACTGCAACAATTAGTATACTCAGTTCCCAAACAATTAAAAAGGGTAATGAAAAGGAAAGCTGATGTAACATAGTGCTAAACATGCCCAAGCCAACTTATTTTGAGTATATGGCAGGCATTAAATACTAAATGTGTTCATATTTTCAAGATAGAATGGAGTTAGTCAGTGAAACATTCAAAAGCTTTTTCAGGTAAGCCTGCTCATTGTTGTTAGAGATCAGGCCCATCACAGCTGTGTCATTAGAAAACTTGACAATGACGTTAGAGTCGTGTGTAGCCATGCACTTATTATACTGTGTGTATAGAGGGAGTACAGCAGAGGATTCAGAACACAGCCCTGTGGGGCTCTTGTGTTGAGAGTGATGAATGATGACGTGAAGCCAACCACTCAGACCATCTGGGGTCCGTCCGTCAAGAAGTTAAAAATCCAGCTGCACTGTTAAGCGTTCAGATGCAGGCCACTGAGCTTGGTCATGATCTTAGACGTGTTGGTTTTAAAAAGATCATAAATATCTTTTAAAGTCCGAAAATATCAAAAATGAAACAGTGAAAATCAAAATGCAGAATGTTTTAGCAAAAATGCTAAAAAATAAGCCATTAATGGAGCTGCCTGAAAGGCAATCCCAGGTAACCAAGTTCCAAAATACAATCCAAGAGAATAACCAAATAAAAAGACGAGGAAACCAGTCGAATGTCAAGAAATCCAAATCAGAAAGCAATACTTGCAATAAGACTCCACCAAACCTCAATGATTTATGAATATTTATGGAGTCAAAGGGAGGGCCCACCGTCTTTGTACATTTGTTAGTTAAATAAAGGTTCAAGAGAATTTAAATAAAATCACAGATATTGTATTTTGGAAAATATCTCAACTTTTCTGAAAATAGGGATTGTAAGATGGTGGCGTCCAGGTCTGATATCCAAGTTTTTGGCTTCTGCAACAAAAAACAAAGTGAATGTCTTACAAATCTAGTCAAATAATCGAAAGGAATTCTTAGTCACAGTCACAATTTTTTAGTAAATTTTTACTTGATTTTTGTAATTAATTTTTTACTTTAATATTAAGGAGTCTTTTTCAGCTGATCAATGTCAAAACAATCCAGATTTTCTCCACAGTGAGTTATTATTGTATCAGAATAAAATGTGAAAACTTCCTGGAGAGTACTGTAATTGCCCCCAATCATTTCTCATAAGACCTTGCAAATGTCAACACGTCAGTGGACCACTTTAAAAGTGCTTTTCAATTAGGACTGCTTTCTGAGAATGGGCAGTGCATTACGTTGGACTTTTCAGATTACTTTCTCACAATTCATGAACTGCACATATCCAATTATGTGAAGTGCATGTCATGTGCTTCTTTTTACCTGTTGATGTAGCAGAATTAGTAAAACAAAAGGCATTTATGTTATTGATGATGACCCTCCATCCTCACCTCCTTGCAGTGTAGCCTTAATAGGCATTTATACTAGATAATTAGAAAATGATAGCTAAGTGCCAACGACATATAATGGAATTGCTTTTTCTACAGCAGCCTCTTCCATCTACTGTACCAAGTCAGATGTAAGGCTCCACTTTCACTTGGTTGACGTGAGATGTTGGAATTGCAAGTATTAGTATATGTTGCAAACAATGTGCCTCGGATAACCATAATTTTCTAAAATCAGGAGAAAGAGTTCTTCACTTTCTAATTTACTTTAGCATTATTAGAAAACTCGTGAAAAGAAACGACTCCATAGAAAATTTGCATACCTATTAAATGGGTAATAATTAATCTTTCAGCAGGGACTGTGAAATTGCTTTAAACTTCTAATTTAATTTCAAATGAAAAAGAATGGGTCTGGGCAGCATATTAACACTTTCAGATCCACATGCGGGATGGCTTGCTGTGCCATCAGTCAATTGATACTGACGATAAAGTTTTGCTGAGAATGCTGCATTTAATTATCCATTTATTGTACCCCCATGTCCAATTTAAAGTTTTGGTGACTGGTAGCCAACCAAAAGCAACCAAACACAAGATAGGACTCAACCGTGAACTGGGTGCCAGTGCATTACAGGGCACACACATACAAGGGACCAGTTCAGAGTCCCCAGTTAACTTGCGTCATGGTGAGCGGGCAACCAGTGTCTGAACAGCCTGAGATCACACATCCCAGAAAGGACATTAATAGCTGACTGTAATGATGGAGCGATACACAAAATAACAAAATGGCAGCTGAGGTCCCCAAAAGACCCATAAAGCAGGCCAGGATCTTCTCTGGTCTACGCAGAAGAGGCTCAACCTCTAGTTACAGCATGTCAAAAATCTAATTTTATTTATCACATACAATTCTCACGTGCAATGGAAAAACCTAGTAACTGACATTTTTTTAAAAATTGAGTTGTTTTAGTTTTTGGAGTTACTAGGTCTTTCCTGATGTTAAAAGGTAGTGGTGATGGCCAAATATGTCTTCATTCCAGTAATAGCATGATGGATGAAGCTAATATGTATATGATATGTTACATACTGCAAGACAAAAACCTAGCAACTCCACTGAACAATGAGGAAAGACCTCCTACCAATGAAAACGTTGGGTTATGATCACATGATTTAAATGCTGCAGCAGTTAGATTTAAATGGCAGATGTTGTTAATTCATGAAAAAACAGTATTGTGCACATGTGAAGCTCAAGATCATTATTTTTAGGGGCAACATCTTTTTCTCAATTTGCCAAAAACCTGAAACATGTGACATAATAGGGTTTCCCATAGTTGGTGAGAATTTTACACACATTACAAGATTTCATTAAATGCTTAGTTGCTAGGCTAAAACACTGTGCATTAAAGAATATACAGAGTCAATAAACAATTAACAATTATGCATTTAAATTAAACAACAATATGTAATAAATAAGTAATAAATAACTTAATATAAGGAAATGGACAACAACAACAACATTTATTTATATAGCACATTTTCATACAAAAAATGTAGCTCAAAGTGCTTTACATAATGAAGAATAGAAAAATAAAAGACACAGTAAGAAAATAAAATAAGTCAACATTAATTAACATAGAATAAGAGTAAGGTCCGATGGCCAGGGTGGACAGAAAAAACAAAAAAAAAAAAAAACTCCAGACGGCCGGAGAAAAAAAAATAAAATCTGCAGGGATTCCAGACCATGAGACCACCCAGTCCCCTCTGGGCAATCTACCTAACATAAATGAAA
Organism: Polypterus bichir lapradei; assembly: GCA_026402145.1. Classification (NCBI taxonomy): domain Eukaryota; kingdom Metazoa; phylum Chordata; class Cladistia; order Polypteriformes; family Polypteridae; genus Polypterus; species Polypterus bichir. Next base: position 39,335,019 of record JANRMT010062822.1, read on the forward strand.
CAGTCCTCTTTGTATTTAGGGTTCTCACGGAAGGACTTGATGATGATTATCACGTGGACTTCTGGCTTTTAGTCCATCAATGTTGGGTCAATAGGGTATCATGTTGCTCCAGCCACTGTTTTCATTTAGGTGCTGGATTGACTGTGGGCAGAAGCTCCTCCTCAGTCTTTCAGGACTGATCTGCAGGCAACAACAGCATTTACCTGATGGCAGAGCAGAGTAGAGGTCATTGTTGGAATGGCTGGTATATCCGATAAGTTTCTTTCCTTTTCCTGGTCTGACATTGTTAGATGTCCCAGAAGTTAGGAAATGCACACCAAGCAATGCGTTCAGCTGACCACACAACTCTGCAGAACCTTGAGGTCCTGCTACGTGCTCTTCCAAACCAGGCCAATGATACTTCCTGTCTGGATACTTTCAGTTGTGGATATTTAAAAGTTCTTTAGTATCAGGGAGGGCAGCCTAAAATCACTGGGGCATCTGAGAATGTAAAGACATTATCATGCTTTTTTTACCAAGGATTCAATCTACTTGGCTATCAGGTTTGGTCCTTTGTATCTCAAATTGTCCATCCTCTCCACTAGCGTGTATTTAATACTGAGTGGGTGGTGGTTCCTCTGTTGTTTTCTCCCAAAGTCCCCAATCAGCTCCTTTGTCTTGCTGGCATTCAGGAGAAGGTTGTTCTCCTGGCTTCAATTAGAATGACTCTCCAATTTATTCAGGTAAAACTGCTAACTTTTGTTGGTAATCAGGTCCATCACAGCTGTGTCATTATAAAACTGGACAATGATGTTAGGGTCGCGTGCAGCCATGCCCTTATGCCCTTATATATATATATATATATATATATATACTAGCAGAATACCCGCGCTTCGCAGCGGAGAAGTAGTGTGTTAAAGAAGTTATGAAAAAGAAAAGGAAATATTTTAAAAATAACGTAACATGATTGTTAATGTAATTGTTTTGTCATTGATATGAGTGTTGTTGTCATCTCTCTCTCTCTCTCTCTCTATCTATATATATATATATATATATATATATATATATATATATATAT
>JANRMT010062822.1:39361698-39376085 GCA_026402145.1 Polypterus bichir lapradei
ATCTATCTATCTATCTATCTATCTATCTATCTATCTATCTATCTATCTATCTATCTATCTATCTATCTCAGTCTTCCATATGTATGTATCTGTTTGTCTCCACAGTCTGTATTTTAATCCCACTCTCCTCTTTCCACACAAAAGGTACACTTTGATATTTCTACCATATTTTTCTAAGAAAAAAAATCAAGCACCCTTTAAAAATGCTTGGAAATGTGGAGCCCATGTGTTAATTTACAAGGGAATTGCAGTTCACAGCAATGTTACCACAACATTGCGGTATCCATGCTGTTTATTCATTACTCTTTCATGCATCTATGGCTATTATTATCACCCCTTTTTAATTATATTGCAGTATTTAACAACTTCTAATTAGACACTTTTAGCACATTAAGTTTGCTTAGAAGATACGACTTTATTAAACCACTAATTCTCAAGGCTCAAATGGTCTACAATCACAGCCAAGGGATCTTATGAATAAATAAACACAAACAATACTGTTGTACTACTGCCTAAAAAAAGGATTTTCTTCCTTATTGTAATCTCATCCAGACCAATGAAATGCTAACTTTTCAAAGTGTTGGCTCAGTTGTAGTGATGGAGTTGTCTAATTTATAACTAAAGAAAGGAAATTAAAAAGTTATTTTTAGAGTTTGTGCAATTGCAGGTTGTCATTGGGTCAGTTGTAATGTATTGCAAATGGATTTCCATGACTAAGATCCGCTTCATTGTACCGCAATTTCTATATCAGCAGTGAGTTATACTGTAAAATAATTAACATATGACGCACCAAATGAAGACAATTAATCTTTTCCGTTCCTGTTAAGCACATACATTTTCTGCATAAATTTGATTTACGTAACAATGCAGTCTGAAGGAAAGCAAAAAGATGGCTCTCGCTGAGCCTCTCAAATTAAGCTCATTTGTATTTAAGAATCTAAATTAGTCACTTAGTTACATTTATTTATAATGAGTAAATGTTGTAGTAAAGGGCACAAGCTCATTTAAAGGTTTCATTGCTGCTAAACTTATTCGGGGAGCCATTGCATTAGATAGCACACTGATGACAGCTGTCAAACCACAAAATAAATGGAAATATAAAATACAGTTATTGGCTTTCTACGTTTAATGCTGAAGTAAAACAATTAAGAAATGCTCTTTAATGTTTAGCTTGTGTTTATGCCAATGACTGTATGCATGTTTATGTTCTTTTACTTATCTTTTCCATTCTGTCAGTCACTGTATTTTCTTTTTTGGTGCATTTAAAGAATCAAATAGCCACAGCACTGTTAATAAAATGGCATTGTTTAAAACAAAGTAAGCATTTTAGAGCATCTGTGCTGTTGTCACTTGTCAGTTTAAAACCAAGGGACCAAAGCAAGTCCAATATTTATTGACAAGCTTTTTAAAACCCTTTCACACCTTCTAAAAGCATTTTTAAGAGGTGCCATGTAGAGTTACACTGAGTTTTTCCTCTTTTTAGATTTCTGTGTGATTGGAAACTGTTGACAAGTCAATTCACAAAGTAACAACGAACCAGTGAGGCTGACATTTTCTCTTCCTTTCCAGGTTATTCCATAAACTGGCCATTGCTAAAACATAAACACGGGGCATTTTAAAAATGGGAAAGGCACGTTGCATCATCTTAGATTTCACTAGACACATTGGAAACAAGCTGCGTGGCAGCTGTTCATCTATTTATTATTTTTAATTTCATACAGTTACACATTTACCAAAAAGACCTAATGGGAATAAACCAATGTCACGCATGCATGTCAGAGGACCACCTTCAGGGCTTGTGCGAGGTATGTAATACCCCTCTGGGACGAGAGAGGGCGCTGATGCTTGTGAGAGATGGCCGGCAGTTCAACCCGGCTGGGGCGCCCATAAAATGAAAGGATGGGGGAAGGCAGCTACTTGTTGACACTGCCCCCCCCCCCGAAAACACTAGATGGCGGCTGTTGTGGTGCCCCAGATTCCCGCAGGGTATGCTAGGACTTGGAGTTTAGTTTCTCAGTCCTGTTGGGTGCTGTGCGGGCCTCCAGGGGGAGCTGCTGAAGGACCTCGGAACTCATGCTTTCCCTATAGCCTGGAAGTACTAGGTAGTCACGAGGATGGAAGCCTGATTAAAAGAACTTGAATTCTCCATGCTGACCCGGAAGTGCGGGCAAGTCATGTGGGAGGAAGAACAGAAGCACTTCCGGGTCAGGAACCATATAAAGGACTGTTGGGAACACAGCAAGAGAGCCAGAGTTGGGTGGAGGTGGACAAAGCTTGCTGGGAAGTGTGGAGGAGAAAGATAAAGAGAGACAGAGAATTGGAATTGTTCTGTTTATTGCCTGTAATATTGTGGCTGTGGTGCTTTGGGCACCATTATGAGAAGAAAAGCGATTTAAATGTTTCTAATTGCTTTCACTTTGAGTCCCGAGCTTCTGTCTGTTGGGGTTAAAGGGGCGACAGTGACGCCTAGCATTTTACACACTAATCATGTCTTGTTCATTTGTCACCGCATTACTGAGAAGATGCTCAATAAGGGCAACTGATGCCACCTCTTCTGGTCACCAGCCTATAAATTCCAAGCTGACTAGAAAGGAACATCCTTAGCTGACTGAGAAGTCGTGAGACAGAGCTGCCTACCCAGACAAAGAGCCAAGAAATTGAATTAATTAATTAATTAATTAATTCTGAGGACCCTGGAGAGGCTGCCTTTGTTTCATGCTTGCAAACCATAACGTCAAGCTCTGTTTTTTGTTTAGATTTGTTAATCAAGGACTTTGAAATACATGGAGATGACCGGGTTCTCTCCAGTGGAATTGTCAATCCTTGCACCACCACAACATTAATTAATAAAACCTTAAACAAATGTGCAAGAATTTGCAGGCATACAGATTCATAACCCAGAGTGTTATCACACGCTGCAATATTTATTCTACAAGCCCTAGTAACGTCACTGGTTATGAATGGGAATGTGACAACGAGTGGCCAGCATGACATCAAACAAATGAACAAAATAAGATTTTACACCCTTAAAATGAAAACAAAAGTAATTTAATATTGCAGTTTTCCTAAGGCATACCTTTTTGAAACTATTTTTGTTTTTTTTTTCGTTTTGTTTTTGCTAATAGGGCCTGGGATTTGCATGGTTCTCCTCTTCCTTTAACTCTTTGAGGGCTAAATATTTTTTCCAAAAAACAGTTTCTGAAAAGCAATGGTTTCACACAGAAATCAACATAAAACGTCTGTTGCTGCATGGTGTGGCTGCCAGTTTGCCAAGAATATGCAGCAGGCTTGCTGCCAGGCTGTCTTTGCGTAGCTGGGACAAAGTCACAGTGCATTACAATCTGGTTTCTACCTCCTATCATTGTTAAGTGGCAGTCCTCCCTGGCGAACATTGTCAGTACAACGATTACCTGGGGACCAGTCAGCTGAAGCTGGAACCTCACATTAATTTTCAATCACTTGTATCAAAATCCCCGGGCAGGGCACACACACACACACACCCACACACCAAGCACACACTAGGGACAATTTAGAATCGCCAATGAACCTAGTTCCAGCAGACCCCCGTGACCCTGTAGTTAGGATATAGCGGGTTGGATAATGGATGGATGGATGTATCAAAATCTGAGTCCGACAAGTCATTGTCCAGTTCAGAGATAATAGGCAAAATGTCGTCCACGGAGTGTTTTGCTTTACGCATTCGTTTTGATCTCCCTCCAGATGTCAGTGCCATTTTTGCCATTGTTTGCACCTTGCTACTCACGCGAGTGCAGGAAATCTCGGTCAAACCAATGAATCTAACTTTCCTTCTAGCAATGAGAGTCTAACTAAAACATAACAGTTGGTTTTTTCATAGTTTGCAGTTGATTACCATCATCAACTCCTCCTTTTGACAAAAGTTGGCATCAACCCTGAAAGATTTAAGTTTTGTCTTCTTTATTGGCCTGTAGGCCTCAGGCCTGCTTCTTGATTTTGGGGGCCAGGCTTACTTTGGGTTATGGAGGTTGGCTTTAGGTTTCTAGGACTCACTGGAGGTTTGAGGCCTACTTTTCAGGGTGAAGTCTTCTCTGAGTTTTGTGAAGCCATCAGGATCTTAACAGAAATGAGGAGCAATGAGGCATTATGGTGTTTTCATCAGGATTGCTTTGACAGCAGAATCAAATCATGTTATAAATCAGCAGTCATTAATACATATTAAAATGTTAAATGGTAATGTTAATATGTTAAAAACAAATTATATGCATGACTGTTTCTTTGTTTTTTTTTTTTGTACAGGAGCTGCCATGTTGTGGTTTCTTGTTTTCATGGGCAAACCAATTGGGCACATTGCTCAGCATGTGAGGCAAGTGTCATGTGACCTGTGGCACTGGTACTGAGGGTTTAATATAAAGTGGCTGCACTGTTAAAATACTTAGCAGCAAACAGGTAAGACTTTGTGAAGAAGCTTTGCTTTTGAGCAATCTTCTTGTTAGGGGAAAGTGCAGATATAGATATTTACTTGACTTTAGCACATTCCCTTGAACTTGACGACTGATCTAATTGTCTTACAAGGTTTAGACTTTGGCTAACTCCATCTTTTCTTCTGCAACATCCACAATGTCTGCGGCCCTCAGTTTTGTTGAAGTGGTCCATTAGGTTATATAAGGGAAATTCTAGTGGTCATGTGTGACTTCTTGGGTTGCACGTCTCTCAGCAGCCATCTGCCACAACTGCTATCTTTCTCTCTCTGTGTCTTTCAATTATAGGTTTTATGCTGCTAATTGTTCATTTGTATTCCGACTTTTTACTTTAATTTTGGTTTTATCCTTGGTGCTATTTTGCTTATTTATTTTGTTAGCAGGTGACACCATTTCCTAAGGTTGTGCTGTTGGAAATGGTGTCATTGTCATATTGTAGTTACAAGATAGTGATATCATTATTTGCACAAATATTTAAGACTTCTATCTGTGTCCAAAGTTGTGCCCCAAAAATATACCTGTAGGCTACAGCTTAAGCAGGCCCCAAAATGGAAAGCTAGCTTTCAAAGTTTAAAAAGATAAAGCTTCAAACTTTATATGAGACAGAAAATCTACAAAAATACCTTGCAAATCTAAGCAAGTGGAAAAGTATTTGTATCATGACATTAAATCTTGTTTTCCTTATTGTAAGAATTATCAACTTATCAAAAAACTTTTTGATTAGTATTTATGATTATTTAGAATACTTTAAGTCATCTTCTCAAGTAAATTTTGCTTACCCCATTGGCATATTTTATTTTCTAAATAAAAGCAAAATAATTCCCATTTAATGTTTTTTTTTTTTTTTTGTCTAGTTTTTGCATTTTCATTATTTGCAGTGTGAAACTCTGGCTTGTAAAGACAATCCCAAACTGTAATCTTTATAATTAGGGAGTGTATTTACAGAAGTAGAAGAAATAACAAAAAAGCTCAAAAACACTAAAAGGATGCACCTAAAAAGATGATCCTACAGAGCAACACGTTCCAAAACACTATCCACTATTCAAAATGCAGAAAACAGCTCAATAACTCACAAAAAAACAGTGAATCTAAAGAAAACTATGCTTACAAACTTCTTCACACTGCTGAGATTCTCCCACTTGTTTAGTATACGGCCAGAGAAAGAGCCCGACAGCTGCAGGACAGACTGGAATTTCCCATCTTGCAATGCTTTGGCACACAAGACGTTTACTAAAAGCAAACTGCAAGATACTCTTAATTCCAGTTTTCTCTTTACAGGGTCCCTTTGGAAGGCATCTTATTAGACTTACCTGATAACATCAACACACCAAGCAACCACCCAGAGATGTCTTCTTGTTGGACCACCTGAAACATACGGTTCAAAAAACACCCACAACTCAATGATTGGCAACCTTGACAGACAAAACAATGCAACAGTAGTCAACCTAAAACAATGTGCATCCAAGAAACCAATGGCAAAATGTCTACTCCTTACTTTAAAAACCTTTACACACCTTAGATCTGGACCTGTAGATCTACTGAGCTCACTGTTCCTCATGGCTGTAACTTCTGCACTCTATAGCAGGAACCCATTGCCTATAGGATAGATAGATAGATAGGAAAGAAAGTATATAGATGGAAATGAAAGACACTATATAATAGATAGATAGTGTCGCATGCGGCTGGGGGTGGAGCCTAGCCGGGACGCCCGAGGGGACCAGAGGAGGGCTGGTGCCTCCTCCCGACCACGAGAGGGCAACTGCCCTGGTTTTGTTGGTGGCCTCGGGTAGGGGGCTTGGAAGCCCAACCCTGTAGGAGCCCGTGGCCACCGCCAGGCGGCGCCCCGGTGCCTGAAGAACCCTGGACCTCAGCACTTCCGCCACACCAGGAAGTGCTGGGGGGAAGAGGAGCAGGGACACCCGGAGTGCTTCCGGGGATACAGCCGGCACTTCCGCCACACGGGGGTGTGTTGGTGGGAAATTGCCGGGAAGCACCTGGAGCACATCTGGGTGTGGATAAAAGGGGCCGCCTCCCTTCATTCGGGGCTGAGGTCAGGTGGAAGAGGACGGGGCTGGAGAGAGGACTGGAGGTGGCCAGAAGAAAGGGACTTGGGACTGTGTGAAAGGCCCGGACTTTTGGAGAATCGGTGCTGGAGGCACTGGGTTTGTGCACTTGAACTGTAAATATTGTATATAGTTGTGGTGAATAAATGTGTGTTGGGTGGAACAAACGATGTCCGTCCGTCTCTGTCCGGGGCTAGTTCCACAATAGATAGATAGATAGATAGATAGGAAAGAAAATATATACTGTAGTAGATAGATAGATATTAAATACACTATATAATCAATAGATAGAAATAAAAGACACTACATAATCGATAGATAGATAGATAGATAGATAGATAGATAGATAGATAGATAGATAGATAGATAGATAGATAGATAGGAAAGAAAGTATATAGATAGAAATAAAAGACACTATATAATAGATAGATAGATATTAAATACACTATATAATCAATAGATAGAAATAAAAGACACTACATAATCAATAGATAGATAGATAGTGTCAGGGATGCCAGGGGCGCCGTGATGGACCGGAAGAGGGTCAGAGCCCACACAGGATCACGTGGGGGCCGCCTTCCTGGTTGCTTTGGGGGCCACGGGTACAGGGCATGGAAGCTCCACCCTGTAGGGGCCCGTGGTCACCGCAAGGAGGCGCCCCAATGCCTTGGGGACCTGTTACCCCAGCACTTCCGGCACACCAGGAAGTGCTGGAGGGAAGATTTAGGACGGCACCCAGAGAGCTGCCGGGAGGACAGCCGGCACTTCCGCCACGCTGGGGCGTGGCCAGAGGAGGAATGTCGGGAACACCTGGTGCTCATCCGGGAACTCTATAAAAGGGGCCGTCTCCATTCATTCGAGGCTAGAGTCGGGTGGAAGGAGGACGAGGCAAGAGAGGAGAGTGGAGGCGGCCCGAAGAAAGGCTTTGTGGCCAGGACTGTGACTTTGGGGTTTGTGCACGTGACTTTAATTGTAAATATTGTAAATAAACGTGTTTGTGGGTGACATGAACGTGTCTGCCTGTCTGTGTCCGGGTCAACTTCCACAATAGATATACTTTACTTGTCTCCACGGGGAACACTACTAAGTTAAACAAGCACCAAACATGGCAATCAAATAGTGACTACTATCTGATTTTATGTATCACAAGCATGGTTTGGACCAAAAAATAATAGCATCAAATGAGACATGTGCATGTTCTCAAGAGCAGAACCACACTTTAGATCAGCCGTATAATGTTAAACATTGAGCTGCAGCAGCAGAAAGAATACAGCCACCCAGAGACCCCCATTCCACGAGTCATCTAGACAACAGAAGAACCAGGTGAACACTGCAGCTTATTGGCTGCTTTGGTTGAGATTGTCTGTGAATGCTGGTAAACATCCAAGTTGCACGGTGTGATTATCACATTCATTTGCTTTGCTTCCACTTTAGTCACATCAGGTAATGTGTCCAGGCTATATTGATTGAATAAAGCATCTAAACCTTGTGCCCTGCTTGGCTTGTTGCTCTTTTTTGCTGATCGGGCGACAGATTAAAGGTGGGGCACCACTTACAGTGGCAGTTAGCAGTTGGTACACTGGGACTGTGGGTTGTGTCTCCTTTCCATTGGGTAAGTATAGGACTAGGGTACAGAGGGTGAGAAGATGACATAAAAACTGTGGATGAACGGCAAAGAGTCTGCACATTGAGACAAGGGATTTATGTTTAAAGTTAGGACTTCCCAAAACCTTTCCATGACAAAACACCATGTCTTGCAGCTACACGGTAATAATAATATAATTCAGGTTTGTGAGGCCCAGAAGCCTATCTTACCAGTATTAAGCACAAAGCAGTAACAAACCATGGATGCAATACAAGGTCATCCCAAAGTACAATCACACTCAGACCTTCAGTCACTCATAAAGGCCCAGTTCAGAGGTACACTTTCCACAGCAAACACAGCACTGAAGTGGTGCTGATCCCACATGAACCTGTAACAGATATCATAATAAATAACAGATTGATGGATGATGGATGAATGCAGAATGCTGTGGTATCTTTTACAGTTTCCATTGTAGAGTTTTACTGTTTCTTAAATTGTGCTAACACCATAAAGTTGATACTAACATGTAATGCTAGCAGAAAACAGATGTATGCTGTTATGGAATATCTGTACTCATTTCGACAAATAGTGTGTTTGCATTTCTCATGAATAATACTGAGCAGTATGCTGCACTATTTACTTCCTTGCATTTAAGCAGGCTTGCATCTCATGTGTTTCATGCACAGATTATCTCACCTGATAAAGCTTAGGGATTTCATTGATATCTGAAATGGAGGGTCTCCTATCAGTCCCCTGCACCTGCTCTCGCTAATTACACAGTCTGCTCACGAGCCGAGATGTTATTAAAATTCAGATTCAAATGATTCACTGCATCGTTTATTTGTCTCTTTCTCATGCTGCACCGCTACCTCAAGGGTAAACCAGTCAATCTGAATTTACACTTTATCGGTATGTGGGAAAGAAGAAGAGAGGTAGTTCACCGCATTGGTAGTAGATCCTGTACCATTGTATACTAGAGTGGGAAAAACTGAAAAGCTAATATAACAATGGCAATATAAAAATAATCCTAAACCATGATATTCTATTCCAAAGCTGATATCTATCCTTGTTGAGAATCCTTTGAAGTTAAAACTCAAGCTTCTTGTGCTCAAATTGCATTTTTAGAAGACTTCAGTTGCTATGTGATATACAGTACGTTTGTAGGCGTGAGTGCTATGGCCAGTGCATTTAGATCAACATTTCCCAAACTGAAGCAAGTAGTTTTAACTGAGAGCAATGAAAGAAAGAAAATAATGTCTGTAATGCAATGATCTAACTGTCCCAGCTATAGTCCCCTTTTTCTTTTTTTTATTTCATATGCTATATGAATATGGAATTTATTTCCTCACAGACCACCAGATGATGATGGCTGTGCCTGTCTATGGAGAGAGTGTCGATCTCGTCAGGAGGTTTACTTACCTCGACAGCGACATTTATGTCTCTGTTGACTCTTCCTATGAAGTCAATAAACAGATTGGGAGAGCATGAGGGTCATGAGGTCACTGGAAACAGGTGTGTGGCACTCCCAATATCTCTGTAAGAGGACGAAGGACGAAGGTCCAAGCCTTTAGAGTCCTGGTACTTCCTCTTTTGTTATATGGTTGTGAGACATGGATGCTATCCCGTGTTCTGAGAGGAAGACTGGACTTCTTCAGTGCCGTGTCTCAGTTTGAGGGAGTCTCAGAGGGTGATCTGGCTCACAGGATCTTTATTGTTGAGGACCCGAGCGACTGGACCAGCCCAAGGGGACACCCATGTAAAACACCTGGCTGTCACAGATAGAGGGTCATTTCCAGAGGGTGGGACTGGGGGTTGCCAACTGGGATCCCGTGCTGTTTTATCGAGTGGTGGGTGCAGCAACACACTGTACCATTGCATGCTTTCCTACCAGACCTGATCTGACCACCAGATGAACCTGTGTGCTCTGATAATTAAAAGAGAAAAGGATGACATTACTATCCCACAAACCAAATCTCTGCATGTACCTCCTGCTCAAGTGTGTTCATTTAAAACTTATATTCTTAAACTTATGCTTAACATTTGCAAAGACACTTGGGATGGCAATGAGACCTGTCGGATAGCACAAATATGGGCCGGTATGTCAAGTCAATAGATCATCAGCTAGAAGTACCTTTAAATAGAAAGATGCCACAGACAAGTGTGAAAAAGACAAAAATATCAGCACAAACCAACAGCTATTGTAGCTGGAGAGACAAATTGGCTCACTGAATAGCACACGATGATATGCCACCTGAGCACTGGACGCAGTGGGTATCTAGCCTACAACAAAAAAAAATGCTGCCATCCATCCATGTTGTACTTGGGGTAAAGGCCACATTAATATATAATCACATTACTTCACACTGGTGAACTTTAGGAATCAAGCACATTTGTTATAATAAGGGAATAAAGGGTTGTGCCCACTCCCTTTCTTGAGTACTATACACTTTGTTTACTTATAAATGGCACATGCAGTTAATCCTGGCTTGATCTGTCTGTGTCAGTTAAAGATATCACAGCTTGACTCTGACAAATAGATAAGCATGTACAGCAGGGGTGCCCACACGTTTTCGGCTTGCAAGCTACTTTTAAAATGACCAGGTCAAAATGATCTACCTACATTAAAACGAAGAGTAGTTTTACTGCACCATACTTTTTACTTTTACTTGAGTACATTTGTGAAGAAGAAACGCTACTCTTTCTCCGCTACATTGGGCAACACTCAAATCGTTACTTTTTTTCTATTAGATAAAGTCTGACAGACAATTTTCAATCTGCTCTATGTAGCGTATGCTGTCAAGTTGCGCACACGCCTTCCATTGTGTCTCCAGCTCTGACACGAGGTTTTAAATGTTCCCCAAATCAAGACGCTGCAGTTTTGAGGACAGATATTGCATTTTTCGTTTGAAAGCATTAACTGAGCTAATCATATTGACCATATTGGTTTTCTCTTTTCCTTGCAGCTGTAAATTAAGCTCATTCAACATGTTGGTCAGATCGGAAAAAAATGCCAAGTCTACCGGCCATTGATTGTTATTAAGTTGTTATTCTGCATGTTTAATGACAAGGAGAAACTCCTTTTTCTCAGGCCAGGGGTCTGGAAATCTCAGCAGGAATTTCTCCCTAGCCATCTGCCTCAACGAAGGCATCTTTTATCATCTCTCCATCTTGGAAGGGCTTCTTAGGCTTAATGATCGAGTGTCTCACCCAGAACGATGCTTCGGTGTGTCTGCCTTTGCTTTTGAATTCAGCCGAGTGAAAAATGACGGCTGTCCGATTAACTGCGATTTTAGTTCCCTCTCCTTTCTCTTTCTCAGATCGCTTTTCAGAAGGAAGTCAGTTTCTTAGTTTTTATGAACAGTTCGAAAGTGCCTTTCCACATTTTCCTTCTTTGGAATAGCAATGATAGATTGACAGATCAGACAAACGCACTTCGATTGTGACATTGTGAGAGAAGCCCATAGCCAACAAAATTTTTTTAAAATCCCTTCTTTATTCGATATAAATTGGAAGGCTAACTAGATCACTTAGACAGCCGGAGTTTTGCAGTAGCTCACGCGTTTGATCGTGCGTGCGGGATGACCAGTGTGTTAGAAGAAAAGAAATCTCAGACTGGCTGTATGTCAATCAAGTGGCAAATGCCATAGGGAGGATATAAAATTTTAATGCAACGCGATCTACCTGCACTACCTTTCCGATCTACTGGTCGATAGTGATTGATGTATCGGGCACCCCTGATGTAGAGGGAAAGTTGGGGATATTTTATGTGTTGTAATTTGAAGTCTTAAACATACTGTACCAAAATGGGAGCAAGGCCTTCATAAATGATCTTAAAGGCAGAACTTTCACCTAACCAAATTACCCAGTGAGACTCACCACAAATCCAGCTATCCTTACAACTGCTAAATGTAAGCTTCCAGCCTAGCAGACTCCAAACATAACAAGTTGGAAAACTAACAGGAAATGTCCTAGAATATAGCAAAAGCCACAAAAGGAGAAGGGTTGTCATCGACCTCTGGCTTGTGAACAAAAAGGGCAGTAAAGAATCTTTATGGTGGAGTGGTGGCTTTCTGACAAAAGCACCTGAGCTGGTAGCTACAAGTTTGCTGGTTCTAATCCTGGCAGTGACAGAAGGAATGCTATTCTGTTGGGCCCTTGTGCAAACCCCTCAACCTGCAATTGCTCTAGGGGCGCTACACAAATAGGTGACCCTGCACTCTGACCCCATAACACTATGGAGAGTAAGTTTGAGTATGCGAAAAATAATAAATTCCTAATATGAGAAACTGTATATGGCAAATAAAGGATTAAAAAAATTGGACATGAGTGTCAGTAGGCTTTGCACTCCTAGGAACCAAGTTACCTGAAGTATTCTATAACATTTCAGGAATTATCTACCTCTGTGATGCTGATCTTTCTTATCATAAAATAGACCATTACTATGGGAACTGATGAGAAGAATTCATAATTAATTGCAGAATAATGGTATTTGAGTGTTCCTCTAGAGCAAGGGTTCCCAAAGTGGTCGATATTGACACCCTGGGGTCGATTTGAACTTTCTAGGGGTCGATAGTTTCAATAAAAAAATTGGGGGGTCAACGACAGCAAAAATAGACCCCCTTACTACTGCTATGTGTTTGTTATTTCAAAATATCTATGATTCCAATAGGTACCTAATTAAGAAGTAAAATAATTCAAAAAAACACTTTTTTGATAAAAACACATTACATACCAAACTTGCGAACAAAAAGGTAAAATGTGTCATTAAAAGAGTCACACGTAAGAATGCATGAAAATACATATAGCACAAACATGTCTGTGCATTGTCTTATCGAACGTATCAAAGCAAGTGTGGACATGAAAAACCGTTGCATGTCCACTCTTGCTTGCGGTGGGACGAGACGACGATTATATTCTATATTAGCAGAATCTATCAGTCTTGTACGGTCATGCTTTCATAAAACACTATAAATTGGTTCGTTTGATGTGACATGTACTTATTTGTGATTTGAACTTTGAATATAATTATTTATTGAGGAGCAGTACTACGAAAAAGAAAATTGGAGGACACAGTTTATTTATTCGAGTAAGAACAAAAATCTTCTGTTTCAAGTAAGTACATACTTTATTGTTTTTTTTTTTTTTTAATCACAGGGGCTGTCGAAATTGTTTGTTAATAAAAGTTTGTATTTCTTCAGATAATAATATGACTGAACCAAAAAAGAAATGCAGACAGTACAGCTTGGACTATTTGTACTTATTTTGAATTTACATATTTATTTCATAAATGTCAAAAATGTAAAAAAAAAAAAAAAAAAACTCTACTCGTATTTTTTTGCTTAAATTTTCATTAGTGCAGGTTTCGATATTAAATGTTGCACAAGATAATGCCATATTCCGTAGCCATTTTATCTTTTTAAATCATAATTACAAGTGATTAAAATCTGATATCTAGTGAAATATTTAATATTGAGTACTGTACAAATGTATCAATTTGAGTAAGTAAAGTAAATGACTAGGGGGTCAACGGTTTTAAAAGTTTTTGGTAAAGGGGTCGGCGGCCGAAAAAACTTTGGGAACTCTTGCTCTAGAGTGCCTCTTTCTCTTGTCCAATTTTGCTCAAAAACTAATCAGCATATTGTTGTCTCATAACAGGCTTAAGTTTCAAGTTTGGTATTTTTTTGTCCAGCCATTTTAGCTCTAGGCCGCCCTCAAGAAACTGTGACACACACACATTATCGAGATATTGGTATTTTCAGAATCAGGGACCCTAAAATGTTGAGATCTGTCAAAAACCGGAGAATAAAACATTATTAGCAAATATAGATAATAAAGTGCAAAAGTTCAATAGAGGAAAAAGACGTTGTTATGCATGGGCACCTGAGGGTTACATTCCATGCTTGGATAAGATATACAGTAACTCATTGGGACAAGAGGGTGCACAAATGTTAACAATACCATAGGAGCTTGACTCCTCTGTATGCCCCCACTCAACTAATCCACGCCTCTGCTGGTCAGGACAATATAAATCAGAGGGCTCCCAGAAGACAGTGTCTCAGTCCTAAGGAGCTGCAGAACTACAGATGAGGTCTCCAGGACTCCAGGACTCTAAACAAATCCAAATCATATTATGTGATATCATCTACTGTTAAATTCTGCTCCGTACTTCTAAAATGTTTATTTTTATACTGTATTGAGGATTTGTTCTGTTCTGTGTATTGTATTGTATTGGCCCCCTTCCTTTTGACACCCACTGCACGCCCAACCTACCTGGAAAGGGGT
>JANRMT010062822.1:39376485-39391641 GCA_026402145.1 Polypterus bichir lapradei
CTTAAACTGTGAAAATTTTACAAATTGCAACAAAATATTGCAGTATATTGTTATTATTATTCTTTTACATATAACACGCATTATTTAACAACATTTTATTATCAGTCTCTTTCATGACTGCCCTTCTTCTTCTTTTTCTTTTGGCTGCTGTAAGAATGTTCTCTTTATGTACATCCTGCCTGTAGTAAATGGTCCAGTTAGTTGGCATCCCACCGACTACACTGATTATAAAGTTTACAGATAATCCTGTGGACACAGAGAGAGAGAACTGCTCAAATGTTATCACCGAATATCAGTGTAATGGCAGCTCTGAAATATCACAAATCACATCTATGACCTTCCCTAGATTAGTTAAAGATGACTGGCATCTTCTTGGCTCATTCAAATGACCAGACATTGAAAATCTTCTACTTTGACTACTCGTGCTATAAAAGCACCACAGTGTTTCATCTGAGCTCATTATCGCCCCATACGCTGATAATAACAGCAGATTTTATGAACCATTCTCATAACACATTTGAGAGCTGAGAACTGCAGTCCACCAATGTAATGAGAAAAAGAGTGCTGTGAACTGTATTAATTTGATAGCTCATTAGTGCCATTTCTGTGGAGCTGTGATGTAAACTTTCTCAGTTAGTGTCTTTGATGAAGTAATTCTAACTGACTTTACGATTTTAAAAGTCAAGGATTTGCTTCTGCTCAATGTATTTGCCCTCAAATGTGAGCACTTTCACACTTTTTTGAAAATAAATATAGTTTTAATTCATTATTAAGTCCATAAAGCAAATACTATATTTTGTGTTGCATTTGTTGAATATCAAAGTATGTGCCTGTACAATATAAATAAAACTCACTGTGTAACACAAGATGACATGCCACCTGAGCACTAGGAGTGTCTAAATTACAACGAAAAAAAAGTGCTGCTATCCATCCAGGTTGTATTTAGGGTAAATATCACACTCATTTGTAATCACATTGCTTCAGCTTTAGGCTTTAGGAATTAAGCACATTACTTCTAATAGGCTGCGGTGGGCTGGCGCCCTGCCCGGCATTTGTTCCTGCCTTGCACCCTGTGTTGGCTGGGATTGGCTCCAGCAGACCCCCGTGACCCTGTGTTAGAATATAGTGGGTTGGACAATGACTGACTGACTGACTTCTAATAGGTGAATAAAAGGTTGTACCCACTGGCCTTCATGAATGCTCTATGCTTTGTTTACTTATAAATGATGCATGCAGTTAATCACCGATGCTATTATCAGTGCCAGTGAAAGATATCACAGCAACAGCCAACAGCAATCAACAAGCAACTGCTGCATTGCATATAGTATGGTAGGTTTACTTGTCTTGATAAACGTCTACACGTGGAAGTGTGTGCGTCTTTCCGGCCCGGAAGTGAGAGGTGGAGTCTGGGTAAGGGCTCCGCCTCCAAGGAAACAGAAAACTCGCTTAGCCGCTAATAACACAATCGGGGCCAGCATGTCAGCAAAACAAAACCTTAAAAGAAAGACAAAGCCGCCTAGCCGCTAACATCTGCAAAACGGTATCCCTTTTACTTTTCCTCCTACCACTAATGCAGAAGCGATGCGAGCACGTTGGCTACATGAAACCTCCTAGGAGAGAAATACCCAGAGTAGTTCCTTTCAATTACCTGATATCTCTACATTTCAATTTTTTTTCTGATGATTTCAGTAGTTTCTAGGACCCCAGGCTTCTTGCAGCATGGGCTTACACAGCTAATCTTATATATAAATGTCTAAGCATGGAAGTGTGTGCGTCTGTCTGTCTGGCCCAGAAGTGCAAGGCCACAGCATAAAGCTCAAAGAGCCAGCAACACGGCCCCAAGTTAACGAGTCGGAAGAAGAAAGAAGTACGAGGCTACAGCATGAAGCTGAAAGAAAGTGATTCCTTCGCCAAAGTGAGACTGCCGAGGAAAGAGAAACTTGCTTAGTCGCTAATACACGTGCGAGGCTAGCACATTGGCAAAAAGAAACCTCCGAAGAGAGAGAAACTCACTTAGCCGCTGATAGACGAGGGGGAGAGCATGTCAGCAAAACAAAATTGCCTACTCTGCATTTCAATTCTTTTTCTGACGGTTTCGATAGTTTCTAGGAGCACGGGCTTACACAGCTAGTACAGTATATTATTCCTTAGGTAAAGTTAGATATCTTGTTTGGGTTTTTAAGATTTTTATTTTGGAAAACAATCAGATGGTAAATTTTGAATGGATTTCAGAAAATACTGAATATGTATGGAATAAACATGAAATCATATGACTTTTGTTTTTTGTTTAATGTGAGACGAGACCTGTTTGATTATCTAATCCCTCTTTTGTTCCAGATTGTCATTCAGATACCTCAACGTTTTAACTCCAGTCTGTTTCAGATTGCCACGGCTCCTTTATGCGGTGGAGTGTTTGCTCAATTCTCTCTTTGATGCTCTTCCCTCTAATTTCCATCCCTGTCCTTGAAAACATGATCCACTTTCTAATTGAAACAGTTCATCTTAATCTGCTGTTCTGATGTCTTTGGTAGTTCTGAAGACCTGGATGAGGTTACTACATTACCATTTTGTTTTAAGTGGTTTAATCCTCTTTAACTGTCACAGTAGGACAGGTCCTTCAGGGCCAGGACACACTTGGGGTCCCTTTCCCAAAAGACCTCTATGTGATTTTATAATGTCATTGTTATGGTGCAACCTGGCTCAAGTTTATTTCAAGTTTGTTTAGTCTTTTTTTGGTTTAGTAACATGTAACTGGTCACATTCTGCTATTAATTCTGTTTGTGCTTTAGACTTTTTCTGTGTTTTATTTATATGCTAATGAGTTTCTTTGATATTTTATTGTGTAATGTTGTATTATGTTAACATTGTATGTATTATTTTGCTTAGTTATTTTCAGCTCTCCCTGTCCCTTGCATGTGAAGCCTAAGGAAGCGGGGCCACCTGATTAAGCAACTGTGAGGCTACCCCAGCAGGAAAAATGGAGAAGCTGTGGATCTCACAACAGCTTTGACTGCTGTTTTTGATTCCTCACTTTTCATTTTGCTGTTTTTTAATGATCAAATTTAAGGTTTTTTTTTTTTATCCCTGCTATCGCTTTATTACACTGCTTCTTGATCTGTGGATTATTAGATTTGTTTGCTTTTAGGTTTTTCTTATTTACCCTGTTTTTGCTCTCTTTTTAATACTGCTTAGTTTTTTCCCATCTGTTTTGGATCATTTAATAAATATTTGAGTACTGAATTAATTTTTTGTTTATGTTTGGCCAGAGGGTTTTTTTCCTTTTTGATATTGTGGACATTTGGATATTTTTATGAAAGCTGCAAGTCTGAGTTACGTTACTTGGCCTAGCTAGGCCTGCATGACAGAATGTTTGTCCAATAAATGAGACGGAGATGCACGTCTTCAGTGCAGAAGCACTCCCCTGTGTGAAGGGGCATCCTGTTTGTGGACTACTTTCATTTTTACAATTGCTAAACTGCCAGCCAAATGAGTTTTAGTGTAAGTTTTGTGAAACTGTATGCAGATCGAAGCTTGGTTATTTTCGCTCATCTATAAGTAAAAGAAAGGATTATAATTACAAAGAAAATATGAGTAAAAAATAAATACATGCTTACAAATAAGCAATTAAGTGTTAGAAATGGTACAGTCCGTAAGCACAGCTATTAGCTAAATGTGGTTTCTAAATCTTGGGCACTTATAATAGTAAAAGACAGAGTCCGATCCTATGCCTCCTTGATCAGATGACCAAGGAATTCAAAAAATAAGCTTTCAAATCAGTGCATAAAATTTAAATATAAATTGAACAATTTGCCTTCATAAATATTAATAATCTTGTAAATGTGCCCCCCGTGAAGCTTAGACACTCAATTGACAATCTGGGGGTTGGAGCATCCTGCAAAGTATCAAGCGCCACAAGGAAATGACACACAATCAGCGATCAAAGGATTTAGGCGATCATCGACAAGCTTTGTCCCCCTGTAACACCTGCACTGCAGTTCAGAATCAGATGAGCCGCAAATGCCGCGGTGCTACTGCCAGGACCAGCAGCAGGAGAAATGGGCTGAGTGTAAGCAGCAGGTGTTGCATCCAGTTCAACCCCTATTGTTCCCTACTTGACAAAAATGTCAATTAAACCTTGAAATCAGTGATGCTTCACAATCAGGGCCTGCACAGAAATCAATACTAGACGCCACCCCTCTCTTTGAATCATTGCAAGGTCCAAATTCAATTCATTTGTAAATTCAAGAAGTTATTTGCCTTTACAAGTGTGCTGCTCTGCAGCAAAGAATACGTGAGAACACACCTTTCTGCACCACATTCACAGGTGACAATTATGCACACAATGCTTTATTTCTTTTCTTATCATAGAACAGGAGCACTAACTAATAAATGACCTACAAATGACAGCGCACTGCAAGACACCAATCGAACCACAATAAAGTCAAATAGCGTACCTCAATCTGCCTTGGTGGATAGCGGCATGGCCTTCTTCTTTGTTGCACCCCTTGAAATGCCATCACACACACCCTGGGGGTGTGGGCACCCTAATGGTAGCCCCTGCATTAAAAGAATACTCTACCCCAATTTTTTTTTATGATGTTACTTACCCCTTTAAGATTGTAATCTTTTGTTTTCATGCAGAACCAGAGAAAAAAAAAGTTTATGATATAATAGAAGTCAATGGTCACCAATGCTAACATTAAATGATGTGAAAAACATCCATGGAAAAAAGAAAATATTTCTAACGTTACTTCATGGCACATAATCCACATGTCCATTATCCAGTTGTATGAATATGAATAGTTAATTCTGGACAGAACTCGGGACCAGTGAATGAGCAGGAGAGGCAGATCTTCAATTCAGAATTACGGGGATGATCTTTTGGTTTACAATGTACACTGATTATTTCCAGAAATATCTATAAACACATTTTTAGCCAAAAATACATACATTTGAATGCTTTGAGCATATGTCTGACTAACCAACATGTGGATTATACAGCACAAATTATTTTTTTTCTTTGGATGTTTTTCACATTGCTTTCCATTTTACATCATTGATCTCAATTGACTCCTATTACATCATAAACATTTTTCTTTAGTTCTGCATGAAAACATGACATTAAAATTTTCCTCGTCCACCACTACAAAGTACATATAAAAATATAATTTGTGGGCAGAGTATTCCTATAAATTAGCCTTCAAAGCTTTACCTGTCAAAAAAAATATGTAATTTTATTAAAAAATGGTCAAACAGAACACTCAGTGGTTCAAATTCCCAAAGTGCAGAAATGCAGTTCTCCTTTCTTTATAAAAAATCCCAATAAATAATCCATAAAAACGTGTTCATCCGTAAAAGTTAAAATTCTAAGTACAATTCATAAATATTCTGTTACTGTGACGGACTGATGCCCTGTCCAGGTTTTGTTTCTGCCTTGTGCACCTATGCTAGCTGGGATAGGCTCCAGCAGACCCCCATGACCCTGTTCAGGACTAAACGGGTTAGAAAATGACAGACTGACTGATTATTCCCTTAAAAGCTATGCAGCAATCTCCTTTCCTCTCTCACTCTTGCACATCTTCTCCTCTTCATCTCCACAGATCACCCCACAAATGTAATCAGCTGGAGGACATGCCAGACTCTGTGGTCTCAGCCACTGGCTCTCACCACGATTGCCTCTTTCTGACACTCTAAGCCCCCTGTCTTCCTCACACTCTTCTGGTGCCTACAGGATTGCTAGTAGGGCACCTCTTTCATCCTCCACTCTTACTGCTCAGTAGGGGACAATCTGACCCTGGAGTGCCGATCGCCTTCTACAACTAGCTGCCTGCTTCCCCATCACCACACTGGCTTGAACATCCCAATTCTTAGCTTTACCTGTCAAAAAAATATGCTCTAAATCTGGCAAAAATAACATTTTTGAATGCTCTTATTTAAAACCGTGAGCTGGCAAGTGAAAGACATCACTGATGACCTGAATTGGATATCTCAGTAACATATTGAAGAAGAGGGGCGACTCAGGTTTATGGATTTGGGGCCATTGCTGTGTCTGTCTCCGCTCACAATTATACTTGACCTTTTGCTTTTGGAATCACTAAAATTAGGCTGTCATTTTTGGTTAATATTTTTTGTCCAGCGGTCATTATTGTAGAACAGTTATACTTTGGAGCAAGTTCTTGTCAGCATACATACCACTAATGCTTTTATTTTTTAACCAAACTACTTAATGATGTTGAAAAAACAGTTCACGGAGCCAGAAAGATCAGTCAGTGTATCTGAACTTGTTAGACTCAGGCAACTTAACCTAACATCACAGCTCTTGAGTTAATCAGGATTATGTTGAATTAAGTCTGATGAACATCTTGAAGTATAAAGAGAGTTCAGAAGAGCAAAGTCTTTAGATATTGAACAAACAAGAGAGACATTATGCTTACTGGGAGCAAATCCTAGGAATATGCTTTATTGTTAAATGAATCTTTTGATTAATGAGAAATAATAATAAATATTACTATGAAATTCAGCTGCTCAACTCGTAATCACTCCTTCCACATATAAATGTCAGACAGCCATGATTTTCTGATATTACCATTTATGGTTTGTCCAGGCCTATCTATACAGATCATGATGAATGCATTTCATCTTTCACGCTGCAGCTCTTTTGTAGTGTCCCATTTTTCATCAAATGCTCAAATCAAGGTTGGAGACCAACTTTCATGATGTTCTTCATAAATGCATCACCCGACCACAACTCAACATGACCCATGACCAACAAGTACATCAAGTACATCTCCATTAAAGATGAATATCCTACAAGAGACGAGTGGCAACCATTATTAAGAACAACACAGGAAACACTCAAGCACAATTAACACTAGAATTCCTGAAGCCTACGGAAAAACTTGTAATCCCAGCCCACCTTAAATTCCTTCGCAACTCTCCATCAGCATCTTTTGTTTTGTAAATGCATCAATCAGCACAAGCAGGAAGCAGCCTGCTATCCCATCCACCCCACTGCCGCAGAAAGGGCAAAAAGTTCTCCCAGCTCAAGTCTTGTTTATCTGGTTGTGAGGTACCTGGAGCTGTATAGGGTAAATAATATATCGTATATAATATACCTGCAGCTAAAGTCACTTCAGTACACATGTACACATTGTGAGCATGCCCTTGGCAATCAAAAACAAGAAGCTCTGCAGTCTACTTGTGACTTTACGCTGTAGGAAAATTTAATTGCACATATTTTAAAACATTATTAATGTGGATTAATCAGCAGATCTAGTACAAATTTACACTGTGTGAAAAATAAGACACTAAATAACAGCCAGCATGGGTTTATGATTGGAAGATCTTGCCAAACCAATCTTTTTAGATTTTTTTGAACAGGCAACCGCAATAGCTGATAATATCAACATCATTTACTTAGACTTTTAAAAAGACTGACTCAGTCCCAAACTAAAGGCTAATTCTGAAACTAGTAGCTGAAGGCATCAGAAGTAACCTTCAAAACGGGATCTCAAGTTGGTTAACCGGCAGGAGACAAAGAATACTGATATAAGAGAAGGTGGAGTGAGGTCTTCTGTGAAGTTCCTCAGGGGTCTGTCCTTGAACCATTATGTTTTATATTAATGACATAGACTTTAGTAAAATTAGTAAACTTGTGATAATCGCAAATGATACTAAAATTGGAGAAATGGCAGACACTAAGGAGGCAGTAAAAACAATTCAAGAAGACTTGGAGAAGCTTCAGAACCGGATGAACACTTGGAAAATGAGGTGTAATGTAGAAAAGTGCAAAGTTCAGTAGATGGGCAACTTAAAGACAAAAGTTGAGAGACGTCCTAAATGAAGCAATCTCTGAAAAGGATTTAAAAGATTATGTTGACTCAACACTTTCATCATCGAAGCAATGCACAGAAGTTATTACCAAGGCGAGTATAATGTTAGATTACATTGTAAAAATATAAATCAAGGGGCATTATAATCAGTCTGTATAATCTACTAGTGAGTCCACATCAGGGGGATTGTGTGCAGTTCGGGTCATCACAGTACAAGAAAGACATAGCAGCACTTGAAGCTGTGCTGAGGAGAGGACTGAAGGGTGTGTTGTACTGTGAGAGATCTAGAGAATTAGGTTGCATGGGGACTCAATCCAGGTCTTCAAAGTTCTCAAAGACATCGATAAAGTAGATCTTTCAACATAACGATGAATCATGTATGTGAGGACACCAATGAAAATTAAGGGAGAGTGCATTTAGAACAGAATCCAGGATGCAATTCTTTACACAACGAGATGTGGGAGTTTGCAATAAACAACCAAAACATGCACTTGAAGAAGAAATGCAGACAACCTTTGAGAAGTGTTTGTAAGAATAACATATCGGGACAGCTTAGCTGTTAGCTAAACAAAAGATCGTGATGGACTGAATGGTCTTCTGTCATTTGTCAAATTTGTATACTCTTACTTTATGAGCGAGACTGTAGTATGCTAAGTTATTGGGGATTGTAAATTGCCCCTGTGTACAACAGTGGGCCTTGCAATTAAAGCAAAATGCTCAAGGCAGAAACATCTCCAAGACTGACTTTCCGCATTTCCAGATAATGATGTGATGAATCAGCTCTCTCTCCCCACGGTTGGTTCCTGCCTTGTACCCAATCCAGCTAGTATGGATCCAACTTCCTGCAGATCAGAAATGGATTGAGTGGGTCTGAGAATGCTACAACGCACTGCTGTTCATACCTTAAGCTTGACAATGTTCCAGAACCCGACAACCTTAAAGTGGGTTTGAGAATGTGATTTTATGCTACATTATGTTATGGCATATTTTTTATAAGATAAATTCTTAAAAAAAATATTTTATTCCACACCTTATTCTTCTGCATGCATGACGAGTAAAGCCTCATTTAAAAAAAGTGGCCTTCCTAGTAAGAAGATTCCCTGGTTTTATGTCGTCTTTCCTTCTTAGCACCACAACTCTCAGTGCAATTGGGCCTGTGCTGCAAAGAATTAATCATCTGATCCTTCTGATGACTCATCACACAAATGTAGGAAAAAAACTGAAAAGAGGAAAGACTTGCTAGCAGATTTATTCCTGTCATTTATTCAACACAGTCAGCATGGTTGACTTGTTTCCTAGTTCACATGGAGCTTTTTTCTGCCATCAATCAAATTCAGTTAATTATTTTTGGCCCACTTTCAGAGTTTAAAGAGTCTTTGATGATCAGGCTGTTGTAAGGTAGAGTCAAATTTAAGGTTTCATCCTTCACGGCCTCATATGTGACATCTGTAATATTACAATCCATCCATCCAATTATCAAACCGGCTATATCCTAAATACAGGGTCACGGGGGTCTGCTGGAGCCAATCCCAGCCAACAAAGGGTGCAAGGCAGGAAACAAACCCCGGGCAGGGCGCCAGCCCACTGCAGGTAATAATACAATGTGGCATGTTATCATAACACTGGGGGAAAAGCAGTTAGCAGTCATGCTATTTGTTGTAAGTGACTGTGCAGCTCAAACTTGGAAAAAATGCTGTTTTGCTGCATGGATGAGTCATCAATCCATATTTGATATGCTCACCTTTGCACTGTGTTTTAAAGAGCTGCAAAATAAACACAAGGACAGTGAAAAAGGTTTGGAGATCCACTGAAGAAAATGCAAATGCAAGTGAAGGTCTTTACAGACGAGAGCTCCAGACAGAACTGACTAAGGTTACATCATGGCTGATACATATGTATAAAAGACAGGAAGAGGCGGGTTTAGGAAGTGATGTAGGCCGCAAGGTGGAAGAGGAAATGACATCAGGGTAAGGCAGGACCTTGAGGGGTGGAAGAGGAAGAGACCATATTGGAAGGCATCTTCTGAGGACAGGAAGAGGGATTAGACTGAGGTATCTTCTGTTGTTCTGCAGGGGAAAAGGAGAAAAGGTAAGAGGACAGCTCCAACCACTGGTTTGGAGGGAAAATACAAGTTTTTGAGCCCATAAACTGTCTTCCATACAGATGTGTGTGACAAAGCACAAAATTGAATAATTCAGAGTAACAGAATATACTAGAGGAACTTGTTTGTGGACTCATGGTCCTGCATCATACATGTACAGGCAGATGACTTCCTGCTTGGCCCTATGCCTGGTGCACCTCCATCAGTGCCTGCTAAGTTAGCTGCAGGGTCATCAGCTGGGGACCACCATTCTTTGATGTTTCACCCCTCATCACAGAACATATCCTAGTGGCAGAGTGAAGTGAACAGGAACGTCACCTTGACATCCCCTACGGTTAACCTTTCCTCTGGAGTTACTTGTTCCCCAAGCCTTTTCCTTCCTCAGCCACAACCACAAGCTTGCCTTTCTTTGCTTTGTCTGTCAATTTCCTGGTTGCCTTCTGCATTCTGAAAACCTTCAACAGGCGAGTTGTTGGTACGCCAAACAAACCCTCTGGATCCTACCTCAACTGTGTAGACCCTCACACACCATCCCCTTCACTGAACTCTCTGACCAGGCCTGAGTACTTTACGCTCTTTCTCTCACTGTCAGCTCAGCCTGCAGTACAGATTTTACAAAAGCATTTTATACAGGGGGGCGCAGGGAAACAGGAAATTTTGGAACTAGGTGTTGGCAACCCTGGGGCATTAGCAGTTGTTTGGGACCAATGCAACCTCGTGTAGAACCTCTTGCCATTAGTTATAATGGAACAGTGGAGTGGTATGCAACGAGAGTTCACTGTGAAAGCCTTTTATAAGAATGATGATAGTGTGACTGCTGTGCAAAGGGAATTTCGGTGTCATTACCAGTTAGGATGTCAAAATCGTGTCTCGTCTGATCATGCGATTACAACATGAGCGTGTAATTTCAAAGAAACAGGTTCAACATTAAAAAAGAAATCCCCAGGTGGAACCACTTCACATACTGCCCAACAATCAATGGCAGCTATTCGACGATTGTTTGGCAGACGTGTCACTTCACTCAAGGGTGACATTCCATGGCTTCCAAGATCCACAGATCTCACTGTTTGTGATTTTTTTCTTTGGGGACATCTTGAAAGCCAAGTGTACTGCACACGTCCTGCAACCATTGCTGAACTAAATGAAGGACTGAAGAGGAAATTGCTCGCATTCCTCTTGACATGTGTAATAAGAAATAATTTGACTCCAAAAACTTCAAAGAGTTGGGGTGGTTGCCCCATATAATGTCCTTCGGATTTGAAGAGAATTATGATCAAACTCGGATAATAAACCAAAACATTTGGCAATTCACATTACTGTAAAGGTGGTATTTACACATAAAAAATGGCAGCAGGATGTGATGTGGCACGAAATGACATCACAGCTGTGTGCCGGAAGTAATGTCATCATGGCAGGACCGGAAGTGATGTCATTGTGCTGGGGACTGGAAGTGACATCATCATCATCACAGGACCGGAAGTGACTTCATCTTTATGAGCCAGAAGTAAAACTGATATGGAATGGCCATTTTGGAAACCCAGAAATGGTGGATGTAAGTAAAAATTCTTATTTGTCTTCTTTGGATCTGATGAAAGAGAGAAAGAGATGTTAGTACTCGAAATCAACCCTTCATCTCGTGGTATATTACTCACCTTAGGGCTTGTTGGCTGCCTCCTAAGGGCACGTGTGTGACACATGCTACGATGAGCAATGCAGAATTTCCACAACAGGCTGTCAGATTGTGTAAAGAGAAATGGACAACACCTTCATGATGTTTTCTTCAAAACATAAAAAAATATATAAACTGAATACTGATTACCATCATTAATTGCATATCCTGTACAATACATTTCATCATTAAATGTATTTTGTAATGTGTTTATCCATACATTGAACGTCAATTGAAAATTTCCCCTTTCTCTGTGCCACCCTGTATAAGGGCCATATCATATTATGTAACTTTTCTAGCAATTTTCAGTCAAAGCCTTCATTTACATAATATTAGCAAGTCGCAGGAAATTGGAGGCGCACTACCATGAGGCCATCTTTATAATGTGACATGCCCAGGAACTTAGTCTAACTAGTCACAACTAACTCCAACAAAATCAAACAGGTTTGATTTTTCCTTTAGTCGTATGGTGAGTTCTGTGCGCATGAGAGCAGACAACCAATGAGCAGTCATCTGGAAGTACATTTCATATAGTGAACAGATGAGGTATAAGCAACACGTGTGTTTCGGACCTCACAAACAGAAAACAAGCTAGTCTGTGTGATTTTCATGTTTTACACACCACAGAATGGAAAAAAGAAATAAAAAAGGGGACGGAGAGTGTGACTGAACACGCCATATCTGTTAACCCTTCATACAGCACCGGCTTCGTCAGGCAGCATGCTATTGGAGGAAACCCACACAGACATGGGGAGAACATGCAAACTCCACGCAGGGAGGACCCGGGAAGCGAACCCGGGTCTCCTAACTGCGAGGCAGCAGCGCTACCACTGCGCCACCGTACCGCCCAATAAATAATAATAATAATAATAATAATAATAATAATAATAATAATAGGTTTACAAGTTCAAAATGGTCACGTATATGGAGTGCAGTGAAATTCTTACTTTCATGTGCTAGTCAACAAGCAACACATCGCCACCCTCCCATGACCTGATTAGTGAGTTAACTGCCCTACCTTGAAACGTTTGTCATCTTCACCTGAAAAGTTGTAGAAAATATTGACAATATCACAACACTGCAAATAGAATATTACTTTTCTATATTCTCTTGAAAGCTCTAATGGAGTTGCTGCATTTAAAATAATTGTTTTCATATTGTGAAATGGTACAAAGAACACAGACAAACAATTGGGGTACCACCTTGGTTACACTATATGATTTTCTGAAAATATGCATGCAACTAGTTGAGGAGATGTTTTTTGTCACACACGAGCGCATGGGAGGCAGTCAGTGGGTTTGACTAAATGTGGCATGCCAGATCAGGGGTTAACTAAGTGCATTAATGTTCTTTCTCCCTCCTCTGCAGATCATCGGAAGGAAAGCTCGCCTAAAACCAGCTCTAGTACAGACTCAGCTTCCGGTGCCAGTCCCTCCACCCTCCTCTTGACCTCACTTCCGCCTATGACCTGCTGGACACACCTTTTCCTCCTATACACCTATAAAACCAGCCTAATTCCCCCTTTCAGTTAGTTCTTGGTGCTTTGAGATTGCTCTGTTGGTTATTCCTAGATAATATTGAGAATATATGGGGTGGAACCCCAAACCTTTTTCTTTTTTTCTTGTTCTATCCATACTTTGCAGACATGAGTCCAATACTGAACTGAAGCACGTAGGGGTGGGTCCAGGATGATGGACATCAGAGATGACGTCAGTGATGAAAGGGCTGTCAGTCACCTGGTGTGCAGAGGGACAAAGTGAGAAAGGATCAGAACACAGCGCAAACCCCTGGCTCGGCAGGTAACTTCATTCACTAGAGCCCTTAAGCTGCCTTCCATACACATGCGAGTGACGTTTGCACCACAATCTTCTTCACCTGCTTCATGTATAAAGCTATGTAAGTAGTCATGAGTAAAACAATGTGGGTGAATCTGCAACAAAACTCGATATTTACCTTCACAAATGAATTGCATTTCACTTCCAGCAAAATTTGTGAAATTGGCACGAAAACAAAGGTGTTTCGTCCTGTCCTGAAATGTTTATATGCATTAATTTAGTGTTTAAATGTATCCATGTCTATGGTCATCAGCAGACTCTTACATTTCTGAATATGTGCAAAATGTAGATTTCTTGCAGCAAGGTTCTATTCAATTTTCAGTCCACCAAAGACTATCATTTTAAACATTCATCTGCCCAATTCTGGGAGTTGGAGCCTTTCAAAGTGGCACTGGGGTAACTTCAGGTAACAGGATGCCAGTCAATTATTAGCTAAATCTATACTGTCGCTGGACTGTTGGAGTCACTGAAGGACAAGCATTAGGAGAACTTGCACATTTCACACAGAAATCATCATCGCAGGAATCAAATCAGATCCCTTGCCCCCAATGTACCATAGTCCAATTGATGTGGAGAAGTAAGCTCTCGGACGATTAAGTGATTTGCAGGATCTTTTGCTTAATCAAAGCCATGCATTCTGCTGTTGTTTTCTCCTGCTGACAGACCTGTTTGGGATTTGCACATAATTGCTTTAGAAAGGCGCTCAGCGTTGAACTAGGTAGATAGTGATTCAATTGAAGTCCTGCTGCTACAAATTGGTTTTTTATTAGTTTCAGGGTGAGTCATACTTGAATGAATTAGAGTTTTATTGGTAGCTCGGTGACAGTAGCTCTGTTTAAAATAATAGGTGACAGATTCTCAAGTGTAGGCAGTGAACCAATTTTCAGTCTCACTGGGGACATCGTTAAATTCTGAGAATGTTCTGGATGCAAAATTTTTCTAATAACAGAATTATGATTTACTCTGTCCACCATATGCAATCAAACAAAAAAAAATTAAAAGGGCCTCATTTTGATAAAGCACATCTGAAAAAGAGTGAAACCGAAAAGCTGAAAGGCCATTCTGTGTTACTAGTTGTTCAATTCCAGTCTTTGTTAGGCTCCAGTCTTCATTACTTGTGTCTTTTCAAAAACTCTGCACTTAACTTTAAAATGCTAATCTGAACATTTAATTTAGCAATATAAAAAACAAAGCAAGATAAACATACCAGTAATTATTAAAAACTAGCCAATGTGAGATTAAGTGACTTTTAAAGGCTTTAAGAGAAGCAGATGATTATTTTTTAGTTTTACATTGAACCTCCTATATTCGCACACACTTAACTGGATACTTCATGGGGCAATGGAGGATGATACCAGCCTGTTAAACATGCAGATTTCAACTTGAAACAAGCAAACAATGTTCATTTTGTACAGAAATGGAGAGCATCATCAGAAAGCACTGAAGGGTGGCATAGGAGGTGCAGTAGCTGGTGTTCTGCCAGTGACAAGGCAAGCAGACTGAGGTGTAGAAGAACCAGGAAATGAATTGTAGAGATACAGGGTTAGAGCAAAACCAAGAAAACAGACAGCACTTTCATCACAACCAAGGGCACAATAGTTTTGCCTTTTTATATTAGTTTTTATTTTTATATCTTTTTCTTATCTTACTTGGAAACGTTTAGTTTTAGCTTTTCTTAATCCTTTATTTTTAGTTTCAGTTTAATTTTTACTTCACAAA
>JANRMT010062822.1:39396668-39439856 GCA_026402145.1 Polypterus bichir lapradei
ATATATATATATATATATATATATATATATATATATAGTGGCATCCGGGATGCCCAGGAGGACCGGAGAAGGGCTTGTACCTCCTCCAGACCGCGAGGGGGCGACTGCCCTGGGGAAGAGGACAGGGGCAGCCGGCACTTCTGCCACACAGGGGCGTGTCTGCGGAGGAATGCCGGGAAGCAGCTAGAGCCCATCTGGGTTCCTATTTAAGGGGCCGCCTCCCTTCATTCAGTAGCGGAAGTTGGGTGGAAGAGAGATGGAGCTGGAGAGAGGACTGGAGGTGGCCAGGAGAAAGGCAGTGGAACTGTGTGGCCTGGACATTGGGGGATCAGTGCTGGAGGCACTGGGGGTGCACGTAACGTAAATAACTTGTAAATATTGTGAATAAAGGGTGTGTTGGGTGAACTAACGATGTCCGTCTGTCTGTGTCTGGGCCAGCGTTCACTATATATATATATATATATATATATATATATATATAGGTCAAATTCCATTACAACAAAGTGGCAGGGACCTAAAAAATATTTTGTAGCAATGAAAATTTCGTAGTAATGAGATTCTGTATTTGTCACTATAGTGCTTTCTTTAACTTGCTCCCAGGTTCTTCTTCATATTGTGAGGTTTCTGAACTCTTTCCGGAACTCTTTCTATAAGCGTCTACCGTCGATGGGTGATGCAAGGGACATTATAAATGCAAGGGCACAGTAATACTTGGCCACAGCCATGCCTGACAGCTGTGTTCGTTTATAGGAGAGCGGTAGATCCCGCTACAATAAATAACTGTGCTGTTCCTGTTTCAGGTTGAATAAAGCTGGTTTTGCTAAAGTACTGAGACTCAGCCTCCTGTTTTGGGGTGCAAGACAGGGACTCACATGTCACAATAACCTTGTCAAGATGTTACAACCAGTTTCCCAAAATGTCTTAAGTCATCCAAGCTCTCTGGTTGGCTTTATGCTTGCGGGGTAGGAATCTAACATGCTTAAAACACCAAAGACTGGTCGACTTGCCAATGATGAGAGGAATAACTGCTTTTTCGGTGTCTTCAAATGCAGCAGTTCACATACGTTTGTGCTGAGTCCCAAGGTTTGCAACCGGAGATTTTTCTTCTGTTTTTGCTCAGTCTTTTAAGAAAGTTGACAGTGTCAATGGTGAAATTCCGAATTGGTGGTGGGTGACAATGAGTTAAATTCCAATGGATGTTTTTCAAATGTTGACGAGCAATAAGCAAAAGGTATCACTGAAAACCACAGAAAACAAAAACAGCAAAAAAACAGTATGAAGAAAGTTCGAAGAAAGAGAAACATTTTCAAAGTTTCTGTTTGGGGATCGTTGTGCACAACTGAGCTGCAACCACAGAACTAACTGCTCTGTGGATGATTCATTCGGGCATTTCAAGGTCACTTCATTGTAATGAAAGTATCTGCTGAATGTATTTCGTAGTAACAAGATTTTTATAGACTCTGTCTTATGGGGAAGCTGTCAGAACCGTAAAATACTTCGTTGTAATGAACATTTCATTGTAAATGTGTATATATATATATATATGTTGTAAGAAGCAAGAAGCAAGAAGCAAAAGACACATGAAAAAGGTTTGGGGCATGTCTATGACCCCTTATAATGAAAATAAATGGAAAGAAAAAGGATATTTCTAACAGAAATAACAACAACGCCTTTTCAGCTGTAACTCTAACTTGGCTGAACTTCAGTCATATGGGTTGCAGGCAGGAAAGGGCAGAAAACGAGACGTGATGTCAGCATTGAAGTGGCCGTCAGTCTCCTGTTCTGCATAGAGTGGAAGACAGACGGCATTAGCAGACAGTGCCAACCCCTTAAGCTGCTTCCCACGTGCACGTGCCTAGCAATGTATGTGGTCATAACCATTACACTCTTTTTTTGTCAGAAGAAGTTTAATGCAATTTTCAAAAAATAGTTATTAAATTGCGGTAAAAATTACTTACTGTAAATCAGGGGTTCTCAAACTCAGTCCTGGGGACCCTCTGTAGCTGCAGGTTTTCGTTCCAACCAGATTCACAATCAGTGATAATAATTGATTTCATTTGATTAGCTGCTCTTTTTTCTCTTCTCTTATTTTACATTCGGAAAAGCAAAATAGTAATATTTTTTCATTTATAAAATATTTAGAAGTATTTCAATTTTTTCAATATCTTTAAATTCTTAACTCATTTTTTTTACCTTTTTCTATGTAGTTTGCTTCTTTTGTTGTATTCTAATGATGACAATTAAAAAGTAGCAGAGCAGGCACTTGGGAAAACAACACAAAATGATGAAAGGCTGCAACTACTTTAGCGTTGGACACACTAATTAGTAAATAATGGATGAAATAACCAGAAAAGAATAATGAAATCAGATGAAAACATTGTTAAAAAGTAAAAGCTACATATAACTGCTTAGTACGTTTTAATAAAAATGTATCAAACTTAGTTTCGTAATTTTTACATTGACTCCGAACACAAAAACTAGGTAAATCAAGATCACTTCATTAGGCGAGCAGTCCAATTAAAAACAGAAGTTGGTTCAGAACAAAGACCTGCAGCCACAGTTGGCCCCCAGGACCGAGACTGAGAACCACTACTGTAAATCATGCCTTAACTTTCTTTAAGACCAGACATTATAATAACCATTAGACAAGACAGGAATAAGGAGGTACAAACTGTCAGGGATGCCAGGGGCGTTGACCCAGCCGGGATGCCTTGGAGGACCGGAAGAGGGCATGCGCCCACCTCGGACCACGTGGGGATCGCCACCCTGGTTGCTTTGGGGGCCATGGGTAGAGGGCTTGGAAGCCCAACCTTGTAAGGGCCCGTGGTCACCGCCAGGGGGCACCCCAATGCCTTGGGAGCCCTGGACCTCAGCACTTCCGCCACACCAGGAAGTGCTGGGGGGAAGAGAAGCAGGGACACCCGGAGTGCTTCCGGGAGTACAGCCGGAACTTCTGCCACACTGGGGTGTGTCGGCGGGTGATTGCCAGGGAGCACCTGGAGCACATCCGGGTGTGGATAAAAGGGTCCGCCTCCCTTGGAGGCTGGAGTCGGGTGGAAGTAGGATGAAGCAGG
This sequence comes from Polypterus bichir lapradei, assembly GCA_026402145.1. NCBI lineage: Eukaryota > Metazoa > Chordata > Cladistia > Polypteriformes > Polypteridae > Polypterus > Polypterus bichir. Next base: position 39,399,743 of record JANRMT010062822.1, read on the forward strand.
AGAAGCGAGAGTGGAGGTGGCCCGAAAAAAGGCAATGTTTGTGAGAGGCCTGGGCTTTGGGGACTTGTGGGGTTTGTGTGCACTTTAATAACTGTAGATATCTTGTAAATAAACGTGTGGTGGTGAAATTACAACATGTCTGCCTGTCTGTGTCCGGGGCTCGTTCACAAAACAAAGTACATCATAAGTGTTACACGCTAGCAGTAATGCAAAATGCAATGGCAGGTCTACAGAGCCAGCAGTGATGGGTTAACATCTGTCACCTGATTGTCCTCTTCTTACGTTGACTAGGATTCGTGATGGCATTTGTTTCCTGCTGTGTGCCCAGGAGCTGAGTGGTACAGCAGCAGCTGCTTATCTGCATGAATGGCTCTAAGGAAGAGCAGGAGATGCTTTTCATGCACTGCAGCATCTCTTAGCTTATGAGGATGTAATTTTGTCTGCCTAAGCACTAAACTCTCAGACATTTAGATTCCTGATTCCTCCCATATTACAGTCAGATTTCCCACCTTTGATTAGTGTTGTACTGGAGGTTCCACGGCTGCTTTACTTTCAGCTGGGTTACCGGTGGCTCTGCAATTCCGGAGTGTGTTTAGTTTTAGCTCACAAGAGCGTTTTTTTGGAATTGACTCATTTTATATTATGTTAGTAAAAATTTTAGTAAAGGCACATGTGTTTGGAATGCTGTGAGCATACAGCTGGATGACTTCACATAAGTAACCTCTGATTTTTCATGGTCAATTTATTTATGGCAAGCGGAGAGGCTCCTCACAATGGTGAGTGCACTTTCTTGGGTTGCTTATATTGAATAGAATTTTATAAGGATCTCTTGTCTAAAAATACTCAGGAATCCCAAGGAGCAGGTCTCTGGTGGAGTCCATGGAATACACACAAGAAAAGCCTGAAAATGGAAAAGTGATCCAGGGAGCAAACCCGTAACAGTGATATGTTATTATTGATTGTTAGAATTCCAAGAGCTAAACTTAAAGGAACTGGTGAGGCGGCTTTCTGCTGTTTATGCACCTTAAACCTGGAATAGCTGACTGATAGAAATCCACCAGGCTAATACAGTGGAGCACTTTCAAAAACTGCTAAAAACTCATTACTTTAACATGGCTTTCTCATAGCTTCATTTTAGTGTAAACCTGATATTCTGTACACGCATTTAATTATTGTTTTTTTTCATGGCTCCACAATCCATACTAACCCCTACTTTCCCTGCTGTTCTTTTTCTGGTTTTCTGTGGTGGCGATCTGCACCATCACCACCTGATCAAAGCACCGTGATGTCCCTACATTGATGGATTGAAGGCCAGAGGTCCACATGACTATCATCATCAAATTCTTCCATGTGGAGCTTGAAAACCAACAGGACTGATTGAGATCACTTATGTTAGGTAGAATGCCCCAGTGGAGATTGGGTGGTCTCGTGGCCGTGGAACCCCTGCAGATTTTGTTTTGTTTTTTTTTTTTTTTCTCCAGCTCTCTGGAGTTTTTTGTTTTGTTTTGTTTTTTCTGTCCTCCTGGTCATCAGACCTTACTTTATTCTTTGTTACTTAGTATTGTCTAATCTTATTTTTATATTTTTATTTTTTCTAAACTTTTCTTTCTTCATCTTGGAAAGCCCTTTGAGCTACATAATTTGTATGAAAACATGCTGTTTCGTCTATGTAGAGCAGAGGTCCTCAATCACAGTCCTGGAGGGCCGCAGTGGCTGCAGGTTTTTGTTCTAACCCGGTTGCTTAATTATAAAGCAATTCTTGCCAATAATTTAATTTAATGGCCTGTTAGTGATTTAACTCTGCTATGTCAAGTAATTCTCATAGCCTAGATTTTCTTCCCCTTTCTAAGGATATCATCTAAATGATTTGAAAGCTAAAATGGACGAGTAATTCTCAGCCCTTCACTTTTTTCTTTTTATTTTCCTTCCAAGTATTTAATTAAACCCAATAGTGCATGATAAATACACACAGGTGTAAATGGTAACAAGCTAAATGGAGAAATGCTGGTCTCTTTTGTCATTTGCATGTTATTGCTACTTAGGAGCAAATAAAAACCAAGAATACAGCTGCTTAAGACTAAAATAAGCAATAAGGGTTCAAAATCTTAACGAGCGAGACAACTAAAGTGAAGCAGAAGTGTTACTTGAGCAATAAGTGCTTCTTATTAAGCAATTGGGTTAAAGCAAAAACCTGCAGCCACTGTGGCCCTCCAGGACCGTGATTGAGGACCCCTGATGTAGAGTGGTATATATTACTCTGCTTTCCCCTTTTGTATTATTAATATGTAGCCTTTGTCAGAATGCCTCAAATTTCACAGACTTACCACTGTTTATAAGGTATTGTACAATATAACTTCTCCCCACCTTCCCTTCTACATTTATAACCTCAGGCAATTAAATGTAGTTAAAGACAAGCAGGAGTTAAGTTACACTTTAAATAACATATTATTGATAATATTCATAAATATTGACAATATACAAAGTACACTTGAATATTGGCAACCATACAACCTAATAAATGCTGATGTGTAGTTTCAGGCGGCACACAGACTTGTAGTTACTTAAAATGTCTCTAGTTAAGGCATAATTTTTGGTAAGTTTTCTTCAGAAAAGGCGACATGTCTCAATATGTCTGCCTAGCTGTACTCTTCATTGTGTTGTCCTTTTCAGTTCATGGTGCGAGATGGTCATTCATCAGTTTGGTAAGAGAGAGAGAGGGGTAAAGCAAGGAAATGTATAAATTACCTTTTCAAACCCTACAGCCAATATATGGCGATATGGTACTTAAAGGCTTGTGATACAAGCCAATTCCAAACAGCCATAATTCAGACCAACTGGGCATAGAATACCTTCACACCTGCCCCCAAAACCATTTGTTAAGGTGAAGCTTGCCAGCTAGGTAGTTGGCCTCCATGGGGGGGGCTGACAGAGAGAGTCCTGCAGAGAATCACTTGGCAAACATGTGTAGGACATGAGGGTATCCCATTTGCCTGGAAAACAGAGTCTCCCATTCATCTTCCAGTGTCTGGTCCCTGGAAGTCAACTGGATGGAGCATCATGTGTTCCAGTCCCATGCTCAGTTTCTGTCTGTGTGCAGTGGGCACAGTCTCTCAAAGTCTGTGTGGGATTTTCTTGGGGTTCCCCAGATGTCCTCCCACATCCCCACTGATGGGCATGATGGGCTAACTGGTGATTCTAAGTAGACCTCATGTGATTGTAAATGTGGGTAAGTCCTTCGATGGACTGGCACTCTACCCAGGTACAGTTCCTGCCTTGTATCCCCATTGTCAAGATATAATTTGACCACCACATGCCCCTGAATTAGATTCAGTGGATCTAACAATATTATTTAGCTAAACTGGACTACAACAATAATATTTTCACCTTAGTCTTTCTGTTTGCTTCTTACTTCAGCTTATCTCAAGAAGCTCTTCATCACCTTTCAGACATGCAAGGTCAAGTGTGTGTCATCCTTGACTCAGTTCTTTGAGTGGGACTTTTCAATTAAATGTTTACTATTTTTAGAGAAGTGGCTGGGCTAATCCTTCAATCTTAGGGAGTAACGAAGGAAAAATAATGTTTTGAGCCCGATGAGGAGGAGGAGGAGGAGGATCTTATCACCTTTCCCCTTTCCACAGGCAATTCCAATATATACTGATTGCATCCAAACAACGATAACCTTGAACAGTGACTTACCCCTTTTAGGTTTCACATGACTGTGCCATTTTTATTTTTCAATGAACAGTGTAGATGTCTTAGCAGTTAGACTTCTTACTGGTATAAAATTTAAATGTTAATACTGACAAGCCTGATGGACAGTGAAAGGTGATTTCAGTCAGCAGGACCCTGATGGATTTAAATGACATGAATGGACTTGATTTTTTTCCACTTACATATTCTTACATTCCATGTTCCCAGATTCTCTGAATGAACACAAGTGACAAAAGTGATTCATTCATCTGTGCCCCTGCTGAGTAGACTCTGTCACCCTGGAGACAATCTTTCATATTCATGGAAAGAGTCAGCTGATCATTTCTGCACCAATGGACAGACTCCATTCAAAATTTACAGTAAGGCTCTTTAATCTTCCACAGGAGGCAGACAGATGCTTCTCTGATGAAATGGTTGGAAGGTTTTTGTTGCTTGATGGAGCGCATGTGACTCATAAATGAGTCACAGACCCCCGAAGGATAGATGGATTTGCGCGTCTGATAAACTCAGGGCGAAAAGCAGTTTTGATTAAAGGTTATGTTAGGGGGTGGGGAGGCTTGGAAGGATGTGTGTTCTTGCCATCTTATTAGATGACCTATATCAAACCATGTTAAAAGGAAAAAAAATGATTTTTTTCCTAGCTTTAGGAGATTTTTCAAAACAAGGTGGTGAAAATAAGAAATTTTACTATTCATATTTCAACTTATACAACTAGTGGTAACATTTCAAATAGTTGTGATATTCTCAAATCTGATTAATCCAGTTTATCTGAGCAGCACTGAGCACCCAAAAGGAGCCAACCCTGGACATGGAGGAGCACAGGGGCAAATTAAAACATTACCCATCAACCTAACAGGATCCTGTTTGGGATTGGGTGGGAGACTGGAGAAAAACAGATTTAGACAAGGGAAGGAGGTGTAAACTCCATATTGGCACTAGAATTCAAGTTCACCTGTTTCAGCCCTGGATTTTCTGTTTTTATGGGAAAAATGATTTTGTGAGATATTATAATCTAGGAAGCTCAAAAATGAAAAATAAAATTACCACTATTATTATACAATAGCTGCCGAATGCTTCAATCTTCTTGAGGAAATAAAATTGAAAGTGAAGCTACTTACTATGTGGTGCGCACAGTCTGGAAGTGTCCATTTTCACTTCTGTGTTTCGCGGACTGTATGCCACCTAGCGGCACCCAAATCAGCTGCAGTCTCTCCCCAGTGTGCGCTAATAGTAGCACGCCATATTCCAATGGATGCAAACGCACCCATGCTTTAAAAAATTACTGTACATATACTAGTTAAAGGATGTCAGGGCCGAAAGGGTTAAACTTCAGGAGAATGAAAACATAGTAAGAATCAAAAAGCCAAGAGTGAGAAATAATCCAATTGTTTCATGTTTATTGTTACACACTGTATTTAATGGGGGCAGCATGCTCCTTGGGATTGTGTTCTTTTAGATTGTGGCTGTGGCTGGCGGTGAGGAAGCAGTCTGAAGCAGGGAGAAGTGTTGGGGTACGACCCTGGTAACCCTGTTTAATCAAACTAAAAAGAGAAAGAAAATAAGTGTTTAACACTAAAATCCCTGAAACCTACAAAAAAAGTTGTAATGCTGGGCCACCTTAAATTCCTTCACACCTCTTCATCAGCATCTTTGTTTTCCAAATGTATCAATCAGCACAAGCAGCAAGCAGCCTGCTATACTAACCCCCACCAACGCTGCTTAAGTTCTTCCATCTCGTCTGTTTATTTGGGTGTGAGGTGCCTGGAGTTGTACAGGGTAAATAATATATCATAATTTGGAATACATTTATGTATGTTCTGTGTCTACATTTTCTGGATAAATGTAGGATGACAGGAAATGTGAGGCAAGAAATAACCAGCAGCACCAACTGTGGTCATTGTTGCTCTTGAGATAAACACCATCAACTCAGAGAGGGAGTGTCAAGTTCCTTGTACCACGAGACCGTGACTGAGGGAATAAAACTGAATAAAAAAAAAAAAAAAAGCTAACTTTTACAAGTAGCAAAAATTTACACTAGGTGTTACAAACTAGGAAATGAGGAAAGCCCAGGCTTGAACCCGCAACTTTTTGCGGTTCTTACCTCTTCACCAACCAAGCACACATCTTCACTTTCTGTCAATTGATATTTGCCTTGGCAATAGGTTTTTACTCATTGACAGCAACATGTAAATTGAATGATTTATTTTTCTTTGGTTATATACTTGAATAAAAGCACACTTGTTTTGTTATACCGTTTGTGAAAGTATTCATTTGATATTTGGAATTCAGTCTTCACATATTATATGCTTCATTTCAGCATTTTGTCATTATTACTATAACTTGAAAAACATGTTATGTTTTAGTTATGTGTTCAACATTTCTTGCCTCACGTTTCCTGTCATCCTACATTTACACAGATCATTGTGGACACAGAACACACATGAAATGTATGTATTCCAAATAACAATATATTATTTACCATATACAACTCCAGGCACCTCACATCCAGATAAAGAGACTTGAGCTGGAAGAACTTCAGCTGCGTCGGTGGGTGATAAGTAAGCAGGCTGCTTGCAAAAAAAAAATACTGCTGAGGAGGGGCAAGGGAATTTAAGGTGGCCCAGCATTACGACTTTTTTCGTAGGCTTCTGGGATTCTAGTGTTAAATGCACAACTTATAAGACAATGACGTAAGGAGGCTTTCTTGTGTTTTGCTCTCTCTTGTAAGCGTCACTGGGTCTTAGCAGACTCAAGTCCTGGTCAGCATAAAGATGTTACCTTTCTGTACTTTCGCTTTATATGGCAGATCAGCCGGAAGGGGTGTGGCTTGCTCCAGATGTCAAAGTCAGGTGGGAGTGTCCTCAATTGGCTTTTTCTCTGGACTCGCCCCAGAGTGGTATTGCTTACCTTGTTCCAGCTTGTCTGGATACGCCCGGATGCGTTTGCTTGACACTCATGCTTTGAGCCCACACATATAACTTCCCAGTAACCACGGCAGAGATGTTATGAGAAGGGAAATATGGTACATAGGTAAGGATATATTTAAAATGCAGGTTAACTTTTATTTTGAGTTATAGTATATAACTTGGTACAATGCCTATAAAGAGTATTCACCCTCTTGAAAGTTTTCACATTATATTGTCATACAACATTGAATCGCAGTGGATTGAATACAGATGTTTTGACACTGATCAACAGAAAAAGACTCTTTAATGTCAAAGAGGAAACAGTTCACTGAAAAGTGGTGTAGATTAATTACAAAGTTAAAATACAATATAATGGATTTCATAAATATTCATATGCATATGTACAGCTGAAGAGAAGCCATGGAACCATACAATTGGCTTACACTTCTTTAGTCGGGTCTTTAATTATTGTATGTCCATCTTATAATGACTCAGAGGCATTACTCTTAGGCACAGGCCAGATTTGATGTCTTCCATCTGTTCATTTCACTCAGATTTTTGACTCATTGAGGCTGTAACAGATTTTTATGCACTCATTCTAAAAGCAGCCATGAGCACATTGTACTAACCATTGCTATACTGTATTTATGGATTCAGTTCCTCTACCAGTTTAGCACATTCGCTGAGCTATTTAAGTGTTCTTCTGACCAATGCCATATATGGATTAGGCCCACTTCTGTCAATTTAGCACATTTTCTGATTATCTGCTTGACCACCACTACATTTTTCAATCTTTTACTGTCAAAATTGAACACTGCATCTGTCCTAATCATTAAACATTTTACAGTCCCCAGAATCACAAAGATCTGTCTGTTTGGCCTCAGTTAGTGACTGTATGTATGTACTGCATATACTCACGTACATATAAGTCGGGTCTTGAAACCCGAAGAATCGATCATAAAATCAGACCCCACCTTATAAGCCCTTTCAAAAATGTGACACATTTTTTTTTACATCTTCTTGCCTCCTCCAATCTCACACCAGTTTCTCAGATGCATTGAATTTTGTTGCAGAAGTGCAGTTACCAATTTCTTTTGCTACTTCAACAATGTTTAATTTAAAACCAGCTTCATATTTTAAGGGATGCTCTTACAATAAAGGTGTATGATGGTGTGAGATACAAAAAACACAAAACAGTGTAAACGTCACTTTTTAATAGTTTGGGTATTATCGTGTGGTCACAGAGGCACAATACATAGAGAAAAAAAAGGCAGTGTGCTCTGTGGTTGCTCCCTCGGGTGGGCGTTAGCATATCATAATTTCTTGGACCAATAGTGTGAGTTTTCCACCTTCGACTTATATGACTGACAATATAAAATATGGGAAATTATATGGTAAAATCAAGTCCTGACTCATACGCGGGAGAACTTATAAGTGAGTATATACGGTATGCTAAACATTTTGAAGCAAAAAAACATGCTCAAAGATTACGGCAGGCATTTTTCAACACTGGTTACACACATTTAAATATCAATCCTGTATAACATTTTACCGTAAACCCCAGGTTTATAGAGATATGTGTGAGAAAATAATCTTTATAAAGGAAGATTAAATCAAGAAAACATAACAAAACGCTAAAAATAGCAAAAAAAGAGGATAAAGGAGTTCCCAGCAAATCAATCTGAAAGCAAACAAGACCCAGTGCAACATACTAAATCAAAAACCTTAGACAAAAGCAAAATGATTGAAAAAAGCAAAAATTCCAGTGACAATATCAATACTAGCAAAGCACCAATCCTCCAACAAAGTGCATTCAATGAACCGCAAGGGACTCCACTTCCCATCATTCTTTCTATGAGGCTGGTGTTATGAACTGGAATACTCAAAGCATGTAAATCCCAAACAGTTCCAAAAATGTCCACTAGAGGGGGATATCACTGTCAAACCCCAGCTAGTAATAATGGCAAATGCAGGTTCATTTAAAAATAAAAGGGTTATTTTACAAAAGCTCTGTTACAATGTAAAGCTCTGAAGCATGCAAAATCCACACATCACCTGCAAAAGGCAATTAAAAAAAATGTCCTAATATAGAATCCAAAGAATGGTCAGAAAATACAGCAAAAAAAGGCAGGAAAAAGAAAGTAAAAAGCACAGTAGAACAGTCCCCAACACCCTAGAGACCCCTCTGGGTTTATAGGGCAGACGGCCATTCCTGGCGGTGACTGGCAGGTGGGCCTGCCACTTGGGGGCTACCCTCAAAACACATGGAACACAGCATAAGCATCTTACATACGCAGACAGAAATTGAAGAGTAATACACAACAAAAGTAACACGGCATAAATAAAAGACCAAAACAGACATAAAACCTGAATTTGAAGCCCAGCCAGGGGCGGATTCTTGGCTGAAATATAACAACAAGGGGGAGGTCTTTAGCAAGGATCTATTGGTGGTCCCACCTCTTGGGGATTCACCCATAAAACAGAAGGGACATAGGTGAACAAGATTACACACGTAGAAATGAAATATAAAATAAATAAAATGTATATGACATAAAATACATAATTAGAAAAAAAAAAAAACAATATTATATCTAATATATATAAAGAAGAGTCGATGTATGTGTGTATGTATGTATGTTTGTTTGTCCTCCATACAAATCTGCACCGGGCGTCCGATTGCCACCAAACTGGGGATGGGGCTCTTTTGTGACCAGGAGTAGGTCATGGGGTATGTTTGGTTGGGAAAAATGCACCTTTTCACCGACACAACGTTCGGCACATGCCCCCGTACTTATCATTGACAAGATGGCCGCACGTTGCAACAGACGTTCACGGCGGCGCCATCTAGCGGCAGCTTTGCTCCCTATGCATCGCTCTTTACCCATGTTGCTTTAAATTGCCAAGAGATGGCGGAAGTGTCAAACTATGAGAAGGCCAACTGCTTTGATCGGGTGAAGGGGAACTGCCATATGGATGTAAAAACAGACTTTCATGGCAGCGCCATCTAGCGGTAGCTTTGGTCCTTCTGCGTTGCTCTTTACCCATGTTTCTCTAAATTGCTAAGAGATGGCAGAAGTGTCCAAGTATTAGAATGCTGACTGCTTTGATCAGGTGAAGAGGAACTGCCGTATGGATGTAAAATGTGAACGACCCAGTGCGCGTGACCGGCTCACATACCCGCGTTTCCGCGGGTCACACTCCCACATGCACTGATACTGCTGTATTTCATTCGCTAACATCCGTTACATGGCAGCACGTTTGAACAGAGACTCGCCTTAAAAAGACAGCATCCTTCCCCCACCATTTTCCCCACATGCGGCAGCGGTTGTATGTCACTACTCTCTGTAGTTACCATTGCCAACGTCCATTAGATGGCAGCACAGTTCAACACAGACACTCCTTACAAACAGAGCTCCCCTCCCCGCCATTTTTCCCAGTACAGTTTCAGTGCTACTGTTTCTCACTGGCTTTCCGTATTTGTGGTGCTGTTTGCTCATTTTCCGACTCACAGCACGATTTCAGTGTTGCTCTATCTGACTGACTGGTGCTATTTGTTTGCTTTCCAGGGTATTGTAAATAACGTAAATTCATTTCATTGTAGTGCTTATTCCGTACGTAATACCATGTAACACATTATAATTGTCCTGCTTTTCGCTAATATATCCATGCCACCGAAAAAAAGACATAGAATTGGAAGGTCCACTTCAGATGTCAGAAGAACGCCGTCTGAAACGCCACACCAGACAAAATCCACATTGGAGGAACTTACAATAAAATGTGAATCAGCAAACTGTTTGTTCTATTTCTATGTTCTGTTTCTTTCATTTGGGAAATTCACCGGTTATAGATTCCCGGACAATGCCGGATACTCCTGCTAGTATCATATAAAAAGGAATTTAAACATAAGCCAGGGAAGGGACCTTAGCTAAAACTTAGCAGGAGGTGGTTGTTCAGAAAGGAGGCAAAGCTGCCTGCAGGTCACTGATCTTCATTCAGGTCGACGACTTTAATGCTGAAAGAGAAGGAGCCAGGCTATGTTATGCTATGGCTTTACATTAAATTATTTCTGGTTTTTCAGTGGCATTTTTGTGAGCTTTTTTATGTTCATATTTGATTATAAATTATGCAGACTTATTTTTTCCTAACAGTTTTCTCATTTTAAATGTGTTTGTTATAGAAGAATTATTTTTGAGCTTTTGTTTTTTTTTTTTATCAATTCCAGTTTTTGTCACGGGTGCTGCCATTTTGTGAGCAATTGCTAAGAAAATGACACCAAAATTAAATCATTGACTAGATGGTATAAATGTCACGCTGAGCTCATCCTCAGTATTTGAGTTGTCGGAGTGAAGACCAAGAGTGCAGTGTGCTACTATTGTGATGTTGTTCCAGGTAAACAAATCTCATGCAAATATATTTTTGACTATAATTTAGGGTTCTGATTTTTGGCTTGAAGACAAGTGTGCTTGGCTTTCTGGTTATGAATCTTTCCTTGGTTCACATTTTGTCTTCTGGTGTCTTATGAAATTGCTTCCTGCCTGTCTATTTCTAGCAGAACATATGTGACCTCTTCATAAGGATAGTCCACACGACTGTGTTTTGAAGTAAAAGTGTGTTTTTAAGTTAAAATGATTTCCATCAGTACTAAAGCTTTGACATTGTGTGACGGTGCGGATCGGCTCCTTGCTTCTTCTTGAACCCGACACTGTCAGTACCGTAATCGAGATGACCGTGGCTGATGGGGACAAAACACACTTGAAACAAGGGGAAGGTGCAAAGTGCTCAGTGCTTTCATTATGAGGGGCGTTCAAATATAACCAGGAATTTATGAGCTATGCTTTATTTATTGAATACAATGAAACAACTTACACACTGTTTTTCTATTTAGTCTCCTGCCACTGCAATATACTTGTTCCAGTCCTCAGGAAGCTCCTAAATCCCAGAAAAGTGGAAGTCTCTTGACTGCATGTTGACCCGTTCTTGCACAGTGCCGATAACCTCCTCATTCGACTTGAATTTCTTCCCTCCTAAAAAGTCCTTAAGTGGACCGAAGACATGGTAGTCCCTCTCTAAATGACTGCACCATCATACACTTTAAACTGAGAGAGACACTCATCCCCAGTTTTTTAAGTCTTGAATAAATCTGAGATGGAATGACTCCTTCATTTGTGAAAAATGTAATAGTAATGCGCTGCGCAACACTGCTGTGTACATCCTGCTCCGACATGTTGATTACAAAGGACAGGAAGGGGGGAAAGAGCAGCTAGCTCTACTAATGACAAGTTCAAAGATGCACGTGTTTGCCCATTGAGTCATGTCTACCTTGCACTCTTTATAAGAACAGAGCATGAAAATTCCTGTTTATAACTGAACACCCCTCGTAAAAACAATGCACAAAACAAGTGTCCCAAATAACGTCCAAAGTGAAGTGCTCAAAAAAAAAAATGAAATAAATAAATAATCTATAAAATCATCAAAGTGCTGGTGGAGGTTTAAAATCAATAATCAAACGAGGTTGAAATTCAGACAGGAGTCTTGTTTAATATGCTCAGTGCCTGGTGCTTCCCTTTAAAAAATATGACGCCTCTCCGTCCTTTAACCTCCGATCCTCCTTCCTTTGTTCCGTTTCTCTTTCTTATGCTTCCCTTTATAGGCTGGGGGAGTGGTTGCAGGTGATTACTGCCCCGGATTGATAACAAGACAATCAGACTGGCAAGGCAATGCACAGACAACTGACCGCCTCGCACCAATACGGAAACGGGGTTTCTTTACGGTAGATCGCTCGCACATGCTGCACTCCCCAGCACGAACGCGTCCATTTATTAATTAAAATGGCCACTCTTTTTGAGCCGCGGACCTGCGCTACTACACGTTGCTGCCACACTGAAATAACCAAAAACAGATATGATGTGTACGTTCGCCTACACTGGCAATACACAAATTGCAGGAAAAATCCTTGAAGGAATGCTAATGCTGCCGGCCATTAGATTTCTTACAAAACTGTAACAACTGGTAAATTATTGGCCTTTTGCATATATACATAGCATTCAACCTGTGCAAAAGGTACATACAGGTCAGCACCATGGAAAACAACTCCTCTGTGTCTGCTATGTTGAAATGTCACTTTCTTCTGCGATACGTGACCAATCAGGGAATGGGATGTTGTAATGATCAGGATCCAATCATGGAAGGGCTGCATAATAAGCACAAACCAATCTGAGCGCGATGAAGTTGTCAAAACTTGATTTTTTTTCACCCATCCACATTGCAATGCCAAGCTGGCATTTTCAGAAGTATAAGACACTGAAGAGCGTTTTCAAAAGTCTCTGTTTTTGGGAGTTACAAATGCTGAGGTAGTGTGGGCAAAAAGCAAAAACTGGAGACTAATGTCTGTGTTTTTAAAAGAAAATGTAGATGTGTGAACGTAAGCTGAAACCTTTACTGTGCGTCTGAGAGGAATACCGTTGACCTTTAAAACAAATTGTTTGATTGTTTATTCTGCACTGCACCATCCTCTACTGCTGTCTACATTTCATGTCAATAAAAAATAAGGAAAAGTTTAATTAAATATTACTGAGTTGGTGAAAATAGTCAGTATTTGTCCCAGACTTTTCATGGAAGCAATGAGGGCAGCATTTATTGATTTTAAATAGAGCAGTTACTGATTTGCTGTGTCTTTTAAATGGTGGTGACAACAGCTTGGCTGTCCGGCATGTCACACCAATGCCACCTTTTTTTTTTCTTGAATCCTGGAAAGGACTCATGAGCTGTAATGGGCTTCACCACTTGATTGATTAATATGCTCAAACTCAAAAAAATCTGCCAGCATGCTAGCAATTCCATGGATTGCCACAGTGAGGCATAGGAATGCCAGGAGAGGGGGTAATGTCAATACTGCTGCCAGATTACTGGGCAGAAACGTCTGCTTTGAGCCTATGAACTATTTTTGCAGTGAATGATAATATAAGTCTGAAGTGATTTTTGTTTCATTTTAAAAGAGTAATTTCATTAGGTATTGTCCTTTACATTGGACAAAAAAGTACACATACCCATCCTTCCATCTTCTAAACATTTGCCTTGCAAGGAAGCTGGAGCCTATAGCAGCAAATACTGAGCACAATGCAGAAACAAATCCTTAACCAGGGTGCCAGACCATCGCAGAATACACACCCAGACCAACACAAACAATTACCAATTTTTGCAACACAGGTCTATCTAACCTGCAAGTCTTTGAACTACAGGAGGAAACTAGAGAACTTGGAGGAAACGTTAATGAACATGGGGAGAACTTGCAAGCTCTACACAATGAGGACCCAGAACGTGAACTTGCGATGTCACTGCACCACTGTGCCAATAAAGAGAATTTATTCAGCTGTTTTTGGAGCCCACTTTTTCCACTTATGGTTTGTAAAGAGCAGTTATCAGGCACAAGATATGAGCAATCCTTGGATGAGACACCACTCTCCCATAATGCATTCACTTAGGACCAATTTGGAGTCACTAATGAACTTAAAAAGTGTGCCTTTTGAATAAGCAATACCTCTGATTTTGTTTTCTATTGTTTTTGTACTACCATGCCAAACACTCCAATGCACTGCACAGGTAGGCTTGGTGAATACATCTGTGCCAGGGACAAAGGGAACAATAAGCATAGACCAGGCAGAAGAGAGCCCTGGTGGCTACCAATCCACACTGGCACTTGGAGAAACTCTGGTGTTGTTAGAGTGAGTTTTTTTCCTGTCTGACATATACCTGCCATCCCTGTTGTCTCTGGTGCCACCTTTTCAGTCTGGCAAACTGTCACAGTATTATTTGTTTTGTAGTGCTAGCATCTATGCCAATGGATTCTTGCTCTTTACATTGCTCTTTTAGATAGCTCTCTATCCCTAAAAGGAGTGGTCCCTGTTGAGATGCTAGTTGCAGTTCTTATGCGACTTGGCAAGATTGCCATTTGTATAGGCTCCCCTGCAGCTGGCCCTGAAACTGCTCATTTGCAATGCCAGTCTGTACTCTTGGCATATCATCCCAGGCTGATGCAGCTTGTCAGCACCTTTGCATAGCCCTCACTACACTATTTTCATCTACTTGCACCAACTCGCATACTCTTAGTAATAATGGGATGGTCTTCATTTCTGCTGCAGTCATGCCTGTAGTGACATTAGTAGGGGTCTTAAACACTTTTTTATCAGGTAATGCAGCAGGGATGTTAAGTGCTGGGCTACTGATTTGTTTGTTATATGCCAGGTAGGTCAGGCATTGCACATCCAAGCTACCTGGAAGGGGGTCTCTGTCTGTATTACCTTTCCCAGGATTTCTTCCATTTTTGTTTAACCCTGCAATTTGTTTTTTGGGGGAGTTTATTTTTGTCCTCTTAGAGAGTCAAGGCTAAGGGCCTGTCAAAAACAGGGTCTATTAAAGTCTATTGATGCATTCTTTGTGTGATTTTGGGCTATACAGGAAGTAAATTATTCTTGTTATTGCTGTAGACAAACTCCTTGTGTGGAGCTGCAGATGTATCTCTTGACTGTCTTTCTTCATGTTCTTTACTGCGAGTGACGTTCCAGGTCCGGATCTCAGCTTTGAGGCTCTCCCTTATCGGCTGCTCTGTAATGCCTTTATAGTCTGCCTTGTCCTTTCTTTGCACAGCTTCACCATCAATCTTACTTAACACTGCTCAACTGGGGTCAGTGGTAACTTCATCTACCACACCTTTCCCCAGCATCAAGATCCTGAAGCTCAGACAGCAAAGACTGCATGCCCAGAACCATTGATCTTAGCAGATAGAAAAGTGGTGGTGGAGCTGCAGGGGTACAGTACTGATGCTGCAAACAGTATTCCAGATCCTTAATCTCAGATTCAAGACTATGTGGCAACTATTCAGATGGCCCCCATCAAGTTAACTTAGGGATCCTCTGTACACTGTGCTTTGCTAAGTCAGATTGTAGAATTTTCCCTCATCCCACTTCTGACACCAATGTAGCTCCAACACCAAGTGCCAATGGATTCTTGAGGTAGCTTGCTTTCCTTAAAAGGATGGCTTGCTGTTGTGGGACAAGTTGAAATTCTTAAGCAGCTATGCAAGCTGGACATTTTTTAGGCTCACCTGCAGCCAGCTCTGAAGTTGCTCATTTGCATGATGGAATCCCCGCTCGTGCCAATGATGATTTTTGCCCAGGCTAATGCAACTTTCCATCATCGTTACTGTATATTAGAGTAGCACTTTCACAGCGCACAACTGCAAATATCTAGGTTTCAATTACAGACTGGCCATTGGTTGTATGGGACAGATATTTTCTCTTCATGTTTAGTATAGATTAATAATGGTGCTTTATAACTGGTGTAAAAGAATCAGTCTCAACACACGAAAAAAGGTTTGGGGCAGCCATCCATATATTATCCCTGGATGCAATTGGGTAATGGAAAGGTAAGCAATGTTGCTTGGTTGAGTTCCCAGATTGAACTGACGGGATGATGACATGATGGCGGCTTTAAAAGCCAAAACTGGAAGTGACGTCATCTGTGGCAGGGACCGGAAGTGACGTTGTTCGTAGAATTGGAACTGGAAGTGACATCGTTCATGGCACCGGGGCTGGAAGTGACATCTTCATGGCGCCGGAACCGGAAGTGCCGTCATTCATGCCTCCGGAAACAGAAGTGACATCGTTCGTGGAACTGGGGCCAGAAGTGACATCATTCATGGCACCAAAGCCGGAAGTGACATTGTTCATGCTGCCAGAACTGGAAGTGATGTCGTTTGTGGCTGCCGTCTTTCTCTTCTTTAGGTCACCTTCTCTCAGGCCCTCTCTTCTCTCAACTCTCTTCACGTCCTGCAGTGGCACACTTACTTGTCCTTTTCATTGGCTAGACACCCTCTGTTTGATGGTGCACTTTTACAGTGTTCCCCACTTGTTTTCTCCCCTCTGAACTATCGCTTCGTTGTTTCGCTTTGCGCGTCAGCGTTTTGCTAGACTGTTCATTCTCACTGGTTGCAGCATTTCAATACTCTGTATATTTCACGTTCCCTTTAGCGTTCTTCTGTCGCTTCTTTCTGTCTAATCAGTTTAGCGTGTTGCTAAATCTCTCTTCTCTCATCTCCTCCTTTTATGTTTTAGCGGTTTGCTAAAATTATTTCATCTTTTCCCAATCTCGTTTCAGTGTTCTGCATCCAACTGTGCTTTTTTTCCCTCTGTGCTCTTTCTACTTTCCTCCAATCCCATCTCACAATTATCTTACGTGGACTGTCGATAGGCCAATTAGAGGACACTTAAATATCAAGCTTAATCTTACACAAACCTAGTAACTTGTACCCCATTTCAGTCAATAAACTTTATTAGCACAGACTAGCATTCTGATATTCTTTTTTTTTGTAACCTATCCCAGGTTACAAATATAATAGTCCACAGAATAGCCAAAGTATTCCAAATACCATAGCTGCTTTAGCGTTGTTACTCTCACTGCACCTTCTTCTTCTTCTTCTTTCAGCTGCACCTGTTAAGGGTTGCCACAGCGGATTATCTCTTTACATATTTCTCTCACTGCACCACTCAGAGTATTTATATTACTGTATCTGAGTGTGGAATCACAGCTCTACAGCAGCTGATCGGAAAGAGAATTTTCGGTATACAGCATCAAGCACACGCTGCCTCAGCCATGCTGCCTATTTGAACTGCTCTCATATGGCAAACGCAAAGGTAGAGCCTTTCCTGTACTGACCTCATGGTTAAGAAACAGTTTCATCCCAAGAACTATAAACGCACTCACTCAGTCCATCAAGTGCTTCTTGTAGAACTGTTTGTACTTATAAGTACAATCACCTCACTGTAAACTTGCGATACACTTATAATATTGCACAACCTGAGCAACTTTATAAAGCGCATATTTACATATGATGATGATATCAATTTTAAGATGAAATGCAGCAAAATATGTTTATTATATTATACAGATAAAACTTTAACTTCATTTAAATAATCTATATTGTTAACAATTAAACATGTGAGGACATGGTGCCGCAGCGCTAGCAAGGAGCTGGCGCTCTGTTCAGCATTATTCATGCCTCGCACTGTATTCTTGCTGGGGCTGGCGCAACACTGGAAGGATAGAATAATTAAACATGTACTACGAATATATTTCAATGTTCCTTATAAATTTTGAATAATTGGTGTTCTCAGCTTACAGATGGCTTAACATCTATTACAGAGCTAATTGTGTGGCGATTGGGTATTTGGAGAAAGAAAAGGAAGGACAGGGATTGGAGGTTAGTACATTTGAAAGAGACAGTACTGCTGCAATAAATTATTTCATCGAAGGTCGTGCACGGTGCAGCAACCATCTTGTGTGAGGCGTGAACAATCACTGCGCCACCGTGTTTCCATGTTTAATACGTGCTTTAATTCCTATCATCATGAAAATCATATCAAGTATACATCTCAGTATTTTAATTATTCAGAGAGCTGTAATATCACGAATGTATTGGATTCTGTGTCCTGTCGGAGGAAGAGAAAGCCCGTTTAAGAAGCACGTAGTGATTCACACACAGAGAGCACATAGAAGATCAAATACAAAACAAAGCATTTAACGTGCTGCTTTAGTTACAATGGGATTTGAGAAACTGGTAAATGAAATGATTTTAAGATGAAGTTTATGATGTTCTACTTTAATGACAAAATAAACTATGTGATTAAAGTGGAAATTTAGAGATTAAAGTTGACATTTCATGCTTTTTTCCCACTGTGTGCCTATTTTTTTTTTTTCTCTGTACCCTAATAAGGTTTCACATGACACTCAGACTGTGGGCTACGACTTGCCTTTTCATGGCGACTTTGATATCTGACAACTTCTTTTTTAGTTCGGGCACTGTGCGACTTTGTGAACTTGAGCTTTCAAGTTTCTCCGACACGCTATGTCACTCGATCAACTTCCTTTTGTTGTTTATACCACTGTTTAAACCAACAAATAGTACGTTTTTCCTTGCCTCCACTTGGTATTCGCTGAAATTCTTTTGTTTCCTCCTTGCTTTTGCCATTGCCTTTTCACAGAAGGCTGAACTTAAGGGCATTTATATTGATTTGCATGTTCAAAGAGGCGTAATTCTAGGAGGAGACGGGGCAGGACAGCAGGCGCGTGCAGGTGTGTTACTTTTCACGCTGATCGAGATTTATGTAGCAGAAGAACGTGGAACTTGGCGTTCGCACATAAGTATGCATCTGGATTTTTTTGTGCTTAAGCACATTTCCACTTTTGTCTTTATGCTATGTTTTAGTGTGAGTTCTTTGCACGGCGTTATGCCTGAGGCCCCTGGAGATCTACTGTGGCTGCAGGTTTTCATTCTAACCCTTTTCTTAATTAGTGACCAGATTTTGTTGCTTATTAATTATTTGCCTTAATTTTAATTGATTAAATTAAATTTATTTAAATTAAATTAAATTTAAATTGAATTGATTTTAATTACGGATTGTCCATAACAAACACCATGTTCAAGCATAGGGGTCTTCATATCTGCACTTAGCAACAGGACACCCTAGGCCTCAGTACGATGATCGACTTTGTGGTCGTGTCGTCGGACTTGCGGCCACATGTCTTGGACACTCGGGTGAAGAGAGGGGCGGAGCTGTCAACTGATCACCACCTGGTGGTGAGTTGGCTTCGATGGTGGGGGAAGATGCCGGTCAGGCCTGGTAGGCCCAAACGTGTTGTGAGGGTCTGCTGGCTAGTAGCTTCAACTCCCACCTTCGGCAGAACTTCGACCACATCCCGAGGGAGGTGGGGGACATTGAGTCCGAATGGGCCATGTTCTGTGCCTCTATTGTTGAGGCGGCTGACCGGAGCTGTGGCCGCAAGGTGGTCGGTGCCTGTTGTGGCAGCAATCCCCGAACCCGTTGGTGGACACCGGCGGTGAGGGATGCCGTCAAGCTGAACAAGGAGTCCTATGGGACCCTTTTGTCCTGTAGGTCTCTGGAGGCAGCTGATAGGTACCGGCAAGACAAGCGGAATGCGGCTTCGGTGGTTGCTGAGGCAAAAACTCGGGCATTAGAGGAGTTTGGGGAGGCCATGGAGAATGACTTTCGGGCTGCTTCGAGGAGATTCTGGTCCACCGTCCGGCGTCTCAGGAGGGGGAAGCAGTGCAGCGTCAACACCGTATATTGTGGGGATGGTGCGCTGCTGACCTCGACTCGGGACGTTGTGGGTCGGTGGGGGGAGTACTTTGAAGACCTCCTCAATCCCACTAACATGCCTTCCAATGAGGAAGCAGAGCCTGGGGACTCTGAGGTAGGCTCTCCCATCTCTGGGACAGAGGTCACAGAGGTGGTGAAAAAACTCCTTGCTGGCAGGGCCCTGGGGGTGGATTAGATACGCCCGGAGTTCCTCAAGGCTCTGGATGTTGTAGGACTGTCTTGGTTGACACGTCTCAACATCGCATGGACATCGGGAACGGTGCCTCCGGATTGGCAGACTGGGGTGGTGGTCCTCCTCTTTAAAAAGGTGGACCGGAGAGTGTGTTCCAACTACAGAGGGATCGCACTCCTCAGCCTCCCTGGAAAAGTCTATTCAGGGGTCTGGAGAGGAGGGTCCGTCGGATAGTCAAACCTCGGATTCAGGAGGAACAGTGTTGTTTTCATCCTGGTCGCGGAACAGTGGACCAGCTCTACACCTTTAGCAGAGTCCTGGAGGGTGCATGGGAGTTTGTCCAACCAGTCTACATGTGTTTTGTAGACTTGGAAAAGTCGTTCAACTGTGTCCCTCGGGGAATCCTGTAGGGGGTGCTCCGGGAGTATGGGATACCGGACCCCCTGATAAGAGCTGTTCGGTCCCTGTACAACCGGTGTCAGTGCTTGGTCCGCATTGCCGGCAGTAAGTAGAGCCCGTTTCCAGTGAGAGTTGGACTCCGCCAGGGCTGCCCTTTGTCACAGATTCTGTTCATAACTTTTGTGGACAGAATTTCTAGGCGCAGCCAGGGTGTTGAAGGGGTCCGGTTTGGTGGACTCAGGATTGGGTCACTGCTTTTTGCAGATGATGTTGTCCTGTTTGCTTCATCAGGCCGTGATCTTCAGCTCTCTCTGGATCGGTTCGCAGCTGAGTGTGAAGCGGCTGGGATGAGAATCAGCACCTCCAAATCCGAGACCATGGTCCTCAGCCGGAAAAGGATAGAGTGCCCTCTCAGGGTTGGGGGAGAGATCCTGCCACAAGTGGAGGAGTTCAAGTATCTCGGGGTCTTGTTCACGAGTGAGGGAAGAATGGAGCGTGAGGTCAACCGGCGGATCGGTGCGGCATCCGCACTCATGCGGGCTCTGCATCGGTCTGTCGTGGTGAAAAAAGAGCTGAGCTGTAAGGCAAAGCTCTCAATTTACCAGTCGATCTACGTTCCTACCCTCACCTATGGTCATGAGCTATGGGTAGTGACCGAAAGAACGAGATCGCGAATACAAGCGGCTGAAATGAGTTTCCTCCACAGGGTGTCTGGGCTTTCCCGTAAAGGGGTTAATAAAGTATCTATCTATCTATCTATCTATCTATCTAAAGATAGGGTGAGAAGCTCAGTCATCCGAGAGGGGCTCAGAGTAGAGCTGCTGCTCCTCCGCATCGAGAGGAGTCAGATGAGGTGGCTCGGGCATCTGATCAGGATGCCTCCTGGACGCCTCCCTGGTGAAGTGTTCCGGGCACGTCCAACCGGGAGGAGGCCCCGGGGAAGACCCAGGACATGCTGGAAGAACTATGCCTCCCCGCTGGCCTGGGAATGCCTTGGGATTCTCCCGGAAGAGCTGGAAGAAGTGGCCGGGGAGAGGGAAGTCTGGGCCTCTCTGCTTAAGCTGCTGCCCCCGCGACCCGACCCCGGATAAGCGGAAGAGGATGGATGGATGGAGGGATGGATGGAAGTTTAATTGATGCACATCTTAAGACTCAGGTCCCTTAATAATTTCTTTTTTACTTAATTATTAAACAAACAATATCAAGACACAAAATGTACCAACACATAAACAACAGCCTGCGTCCATCACACAATAACTGAAAATAAAGAAATGTGAATAAACACCCAGTGTTGCACAGTATTCTATTTAGTGTTGTTCATCTAGTTCACATGTGAATGGTAAGAATTATGCTCAGCCCTCCCAACATTTAACATTTAGCAATCTGGCCCACAAAAGAAAGTAGATGAAGAACCCTGCCTGGTATAAAAGGTCAGCATTGTGCACTTCTCGGTTTGTCCAAGTGTATGGATAGCACCTTGAATTCTATTGTTATTTTGTTTTAGAGAATATTTGATTTTATGTCTCTTTGACTACAATCTTTGATTTATGGCTTGGCCCAGTTTATGTGTTGATTCCTGGCTGTGACCTTGTCATTTTGTTTCACCTTTTGGTCTCTTTTTTTCTTGATTCTTGCACTCCTGATTTTGATCTTTGCTAGTTTATTTACCACAACCCGTCTCCTGATTGCATTTCTATTTCTAAACTGCTGCTGCCCAGTGTAGTCAGTACAGCAGGGGTGATTCCAGCTTTTCAAAGTCATACCAGGAGATGTCTGTAGCTCACTCTGACCCAGTATTGTATTAAATCATTTCAAATATTGAATGTACAAATAAAGGAAAAGATCTTCAACTAACCTTTATAATTTAAGGGTCTTACATTTCAATACTCTCCTTTGTGTGTTGGTACTGTTTTTCGATCCCAGTTCCACAGGCCTGGTTTCTGCTTCACTTATGATCCTACCAGGAATATGCGCCAGCTCTTTGTGTATCTATACTGCAACACGTGGGTTAATAAAATGAATGAGTAAATGATTGACCTCAGACGATGTGGCATAATGGTTAGTCTTGCTGCCTTACATACTCCAAACTCTATCTATGAGGATTTTCTCTGGCTACCTCAGTTCTTATCCAACTCTTTCCTTCACTGTTTTCTTACTGTCACAAGAGGTGACATGATTGAAGTGTTTAAAATTATGAAGGGAATTAGTACAGAGGATCGAGACTGTTATTTTAAAATGAGTTCATCAAGACACAGTTGGAAACTTGTTAAGGGTAAATTTCGCACAAACATTAGGAAGTTTTTCTTTACACAAAGTACGATAGACACTTGGAATAAGCTACCAAGTAGTGTGGTAGACAGTAAGACATTAGGGACTTTCAAAACTCGACTTGATGTATTTTTGGAAGAAATAAGTGGATTGGACTGGCGAGCTTTGTTGGGCTGAATGGCCTGTTCTCATCTAGAGTGTTCTAATGTTCTACTCCAAAGACATCAAAAACGTTTGGGGCAGCCACCAGTATATTGTGCCCTGGCTGCAAATGGGTAATTTGTATTGAGTTCTTTACAGGTTTGAATCTAAAACAGAACTGACTTAGGCTGAGAAATGTGGTGGCTTTAAAGGCCGAGACAGGAAGTGACTTCATTGGAACTGGGACCAAAAGTGATGTCATCAACTGCGTCAGAACCTGAAGTGATGTCATCAATAGATCCAGTACCGGAAATGCTGTCATCATAGGCACTGGAAGCGAGTGGGATTTCCCGTGGATGGTCTGCAGAGGATTGAGAGAGAAAGTTAGTTCAGGTTTCCACACCCTGGTCTGGCGTTGTACTACTATTATTCAGGCCCTTTAGCTGCCTCCCAATTGCACGTGTGTGACATTACTTTCAATGATTGGCACCCATTTCAGAGCCCAATCCTAAAAAATGCATGTTACGTTTGCAGAACGTTAAAACATTAGAAATACAATTGATAAGAATAGGCCATTTAGCCCAACAAGGCTCACCAGTCCTATGCAGCTAATTCCACCAAAACAACATCAAGCAGAGTTTGGTTTTTAAGATCCCTAGAGTACTACTGTCCACCACACTATTCCATATGTCTACGGTTTTCTGTGTGAACAATAGAACAATCTAGGAGAAAACAACAACGCTCACCAGTCTTACCCACTTAATTTCTCTAAAAAAACACCAAGTCGAGTTTTGAAAGTCCCCAATGTCCTGCTGTCTACCACACTACTTGGAGTCTATGATTCTCTGTGTGAAGAAAAACTTCCTAATGTTTGTGTGAAATTTACCCTTAACAAGTTTCCAACTGTGTCCTTGTGTTCTTGATTAACTCATTTTAAAGTCACCGTCTCGATCCTCTGGACTAATAATTCCCTTCATAATTTTAAACACTTCAATCATGTCACCGTTTAGTCTTCTTTTGCTTAAACTGTAAAGGCTCAGCTCTTTTAATCTTTCTTCATAATTCATCCCCTGTATCCCTGGAATCAGCCTAGTCGCTCTTCTCTGTAAGGTTTCCATGGCTGCTATGTCCTTTTTGTAGCCTGGAGACCCAAACTGCACACAGTACTCCAGACGAGGCCTCACCAGTGTGTTATAAAGCTTGACCATAACCTCCTTGCACTTGGACTCCATACATCAGGATGCTATATAACCTGATATTATGTTTGCCATCTTAATGGCTTCTGAACACTGTCTGGAAGTTGATAGTGTCGAGTCCACTCTGTTATGGTGGTATTTTCAGAAATCCCATTGTGTTTTCAAACCTAACATTTTTACTTCCTACTTGTAATACTTTACATTTACTGACATTAAATTTCATCTGACACAAATCCCAGTCCCTGTGTAATGACTCAGTGGATTTAAGATTATCTGCCAATCCACCTAGCTCAGGGGTCCTCAGTCACAGTCCTGGAGAGCCGCAGTGGCTGCAGGTTTTTGTTTTAACCCAGTTGCTTAATTAGAAAGCAATTCTTGCCAATAATTTAATTTCATGGCTTGTTAGTGCTTTAACTCCGCTATGTCAGGTAATTCTCGTATCCTAGATTTTCTTCTCCTTTCTAAGGATATCATCCAAATGATTTGAAGGCTAAAATGGATGAGTAATTCTCAGTCCTTCATTTTTTTCTCTTTACTTTCCTTCCAAGTATTTAATTAAACCCAATAGTACATGATAAATGCACACAGGTGTAAATGGTAACAAGCTAAATGGAGAAATGCTTGTCTCTTTTGTTGTTTGCATGTTATTGCTAATTAGGAGCAAATAAAAACCTAGAATACAGCTGTTTAAGACTTAAATAAGCAATAAGGGTTCACAATCTTAACGAGTGGGACAACTAAACTGAAGCAGAAGTGTTACTTGAGCAATAAGGGCTTCTTATTAAGCAATTGGGTTGGAGCAAAAACCTGCAGCAAGTGCGGCTCTCCAGGACCGTGATTGAGGACCCCTGACCTAGCTAACTAGCAAAGAACATGCTAATGTTTGTGCGGAATATGACCTAAACACGTTTCCAGTGGCCCCATCTTCTTGTTAAACTCATTTTATAGTCTCGAATCTCTGTTCTAATTCATTTCATAATATTTAAACACTTCATTCATGTCACCTGTTAATCTCCATTTGCTAAAACTGGAAAGGTTCAGATCTTTTAATCTATTCTCATAGCTCAAACCTCTCAGTCTCAAAATCAGCCTGGTTGCTCCAATTTGGACTTTCTCTAGCACTGCTATGTCTTTTTTTTTTTTGTAATATGGAGACCAAAACTGCATGCAGCTCTCTGGGTGAGACTTCTTTAATATTTCCTCATAAGTCATACCTTGCAGTCCTGGAATCAGCCTGGTTTTTTTTTTTGATTTTTTATATCACTGCCATGAACTGCCTTTTCAGTAGACATAAGACCAAAACTACATGCAGCACTCAAGTTCAGACCTCACTAGTGGGTTATAAATCTTATACATAACCTCCTTTGACTTGCACTCCTCACATTGTGATATAAAACCTAATGTTCTGTTAGCCTTTTAATGGCTTTTGAACACAGCCTGAACTGGCAACTCTAATTTGGCCCGGTATGAGTAAGTGAGTGAGTGTGGATGTGTGAATGTGTGAATGAGTGAGCCCTGACATTTGTGTCAGCCCTATATGCAATGTGACAAGGACTGGATCATCGCAGACAGCCCTGTATTAAACTAAGCATGTACAGAAAATGAATGCATAATTTAAAATTTAAATTCTAGTCAAATTTTCAGCAGTTAATGCAGTACAATAACAGCGCAAACAGTACTCTAAGTCTGTTTGTTAATTTTCAGTTTCTAATATTTACCACCATTTCTCATTCAGCATATGCAGCCCACTGCTAATGAGCTCCTCACAGTAAATTGGCTCAGAAATGCTTTAGCAGGGTGTTGTTGAGTCAGAGCCAGGAAGAAAAGCCATTGTGATTCTATGAAATTGCTGAGCTGCCTCACATTTATTCACACAAATAATTTAGTAAATATAATTGCAATTAAAAAGTGTTTAAAGGTTTTTGAATGACTTCAGGAAGGCAGTAATAAGTAGGAAATTAGATTTTACGACGCCTATAATAGCAGCTATCCTAATTAATTGCCAGCAGAGATAAGTATGTTTTGTATGTCTTGGTTATTTTATGAGATGGCACACAATCTGTCATTTGGAAAATTTCTACTAAGAATAGCTTACATGCTACTATAAATGACGTTCATACATTTTTTTCAATATTTTTTTATACAGCAGCTTGAAAGAATTGACACTTCTTAAGAATGTGTTTTAGAATTTAAATCTACCATCAAATCAGTTCAAATCAAATCAAAATCTTTATTGTCATTGTAGCAATGATACATTGTACAACGAAATTTTAGGTGCAATTTTCCAATGCAAAAAAAAATAAAATAAAAAACACAATTACCCAAGTTAAAACTAAAATAAAAAGGGAATAAAATAAGCCAAAATAGTCCATAACAGTAGAACAATGTTTTCCACTCATACATACATCATATTGCACTTGTCCCTTATCCAATGTTAACTTAGTGCTGTATTGTAAACATGAGAGTGTATTGTATTGTAAACGTGAAGGTGCACTTGGTCAGATTGACCACTTAGCAGCATTCAGCACAAGGTTTGGGAATCCACCCCATATATTGTCTCAAGTTTGCTCCATAGAGTAGTCTCAAAAGACTGAGTCCTGAATGGAACTGACTAGGGAGGATGGAAAGGAAGGGGAGGGTCCAACATGGCACTGGGGGAAGTGAGGTCAGGGCGAGGGTGTGGTCTAGAGAAGAAAGTGGAAATGAGTTAGACTGTAGTCAGTCCCCTATTCTGTGGTTCTGCAGAGGAGGGAGAGGAGACATTAGTGCACTTCATCAACCCCCGTCTGGCATTTTACCCTTAGTTAAGCCTGTAGACTGACTCCCATGCACACATGTGTGACAGGCTCTAAGTCCAAACAGGTATCAGTGATGATGGGATGTCGGGATGATTGCGGACTACCACAGGATGATTCATAGGGACCTGAATCTTTCTTTACCAATGGATGCACTACAGCCACTGGACCCCACAACCCTGCCCAACACCCAGTCCATACAAGCATTGAAGAGAGTAGGAGCAGAACACACCCCTGACAAACCCCAGAATCTACTGGGAAAAACACAGAGGTTCTGTCTCCACCCTGCACAGCCCTCACAACACCAGTGCACAGGGTCCAGAGATTAAAACGTTTAAGAGTTTGACCTGCTGTAGACCATCAGAATGTCCATACTGTACATGTCATACTTAATATGAAAGGCAAAAGGGAAGAACGTATGAAAATGTTGTAGGACACCTCTGTTTGAGAGAAGCTTATTTAAGTGCTTTTCATTTTTTTATTTTAATCATAGTAATTTTGTGTGATAAATCATTTGGGATAAAAGGGTTGCAGCTTCCAAAACTCAACTACTGAATCTGCAAAGAGAAAGGCACAAAATAAGCCCATAAATTGCTCAAATCAAAGCAAATTTTCACCCGAAAAGAACATTTGTCTTGTACAATAGTACACTTTTCTTGCGACATAAACAAAGCTACTGAGTCAGCTCTCATTTAGAGGCACTCTTTTTTTTTTGTTCTTGGAATGTGCTGTTATTTGATTATTTATTTCACTCTGGAGGAACAGAGCTGAAAACAGCAAGATGGGTATTCTTTAGCAGACTGTACACACTTGACGGCTGTGACACATTTGTGAGGGTCAGTTCATTGACTCATTCGACATGCAGTTTAAACCCCTTTCTCTACTTTAAAGGTTCTTTTTCTGTTATTTTTTTCAGGTACTAAGATTTTATTTCATTAAGTTAATTTCTTCAAGAGCAGAGCTTTGTCTTATTGTGACCCTGATGGGGAAAAACAAGTGGATGAAAGTCACTTTAACGGATAGGGCAGAATCATTCTGCTCATTCACAAGAGAAGGCCTGTCTTCTTCTTGTTTCTACTTTTAAGAGTTTCTGAAAGTGGTGCTGAGGTGCTGTCCTTTGTGTAGCACATCATAGAGGTTGTGAGGGACAGCCGCGACCCTCCTTAAAGGAAGGGCAGGGGGAGATGGTCATTGAAGGGTGCTATCTTCCCTGACCTGCTACTTGGCAGCCCCCCTGGATTGCAACGGTGCCTCGGATTCCCACAGGGCTGTATGGGAATTACTAGTTGTCGGCACAGCCCTGTCGGGTTCTGTGGATGCCACCAGGGGAGTTGTGGGAGCTGCAGAGACCAACTATGGCCTTCAACCACACCTGAGAGCAATTCTAGACCACCATAACGAGCCACCTGGGTGTGGCTTAACTCTTTGAGAGCTCAATTTTCTGAAAAGCACACAAGGCAATTGTTTTATACATACAGTAAATCAACATAAAATGTCTCTTGCTGCTCGTGCTGTGGTTGCTGTCGGTGCCTGTTCATGATTTCTGACAGCAGCGAATGCGTGGGGCCAGTGGTGGCACTTGTGGTGTGACGCAATCTGGTTTGTACCTCATGTCATCGTAAGTAGCTGTTCTTCCAGGCGAACGTTGCTGTAGGCGCATCATCTACACGAACGTGTTCAATGCCATGACCAGCTGATGCTGGTACCTCACTTTTGTTTTCAATCTCCAACTCCAGATCACTCACATCAAAATAAGAGTCTGAGAAGTCCAATTCAACATTAGTACACAAAACATCATCCATGGAGAATTTTGCTTTGCCCATTCGCTTTGGCCTCTTGCCAGATGTCGATGCCATTTTAGAGGTGCTTTTCTCTTCGCTACTCATACACACGGAGGGAATCGAGGTCAAATCACCGAAGCTAAATTTCCTTCTAGGGAGTCAAGCTAAAACATAACAGCGAGTTTTGTCACAGTTTACAGCTGATTACCCTCCTCTACCCCTGAATTTTGACAAAAGTCAACATCCACCCTTGAAAGAGTTAAAAAGGAGCCAGCTTCCTCACAGAGACGAGCTAGAGTCGGGAGGAAGAGGGACGAAGCTGCCCTGTAGAGGAGTGGAGGCGAAGGAAAGAAAGAGAGAGAAGAAGAAGTGCTGTGCTGTATTCCTGGGTTGTACTATGATTGGTGCTAGTGGGAAACGACTGGAAAATGTTTCCCAAAGAATAAAAACCTTCTGTTTTATGGAACTTGTGTCTGTGTTTGGGTGGTTGGTGTGCCCCTAGGTGGTCAACAAGGTCAATTGAAAGTTCACAGATCTGTTTGAAGATTTATTGCATTCTCTTGGGGTGGGCAGAGGTGCTTCTTCTGTTCTGATCACCGAGCTGGACCACAAGTATGTGCACTCAGTTTAACAGGCAAAATATAAAATTCAGCACTTAATATACAGAATTTTTGGAGAGACCACTCCATGGAACACAAGAACAGTCAGCGCTTCCAATCACCAATCCAATAAGACTGTCTGTTCAGTCTATGGTGGTGAGATCTCACTGAAATCTGCTTTGGCTTCACCCACAGGAACATCAGTAAAATGACACCCAACCATTTGGCTCCATTCTGGCCTGTGGAGAGGAAGTTATGACAGTTGTGACCACAAGGGGGTGCCACTGAACCCCAGACGCAATGGCATCAAGACATTCAGATTAAGTGATTTTATTTACAAAGTGTATCTTCACAAGTTTGTTCTTACAGCACACCAAAAAAATTAAGCAATTCTTACTCTTTCTCCTTCTCCTTCCTACACCTCTCCAGTCAGCAACATCTACTTGCTCCACTCTGTAATGCTGTGCCACCAGAAGCACTCCCAGGTTCAACATAAAATGTAGACGTCTCACCCCACCTCACCCGTTATTCACCCATTACTCTTAGAAGGGATCCTACTCCACTGGACCCTTCAGCAATGTCCTTAACCTAAAAATTATTTCAGGAGTGCTGTACAATGCACTCTGACCCCAAAAGGTCATGCGAAAATATAATTTCCCCTTGGGGATTAATAAAGTCTATCAAATCAAAAAAAAAAAAATCAATCCAAAGCAAAGAATATCGTAAAAACACAATTCAAAGGAGTTGCCAATTGTCCAGAACCAAAAAAGTAACAACCCACAATAATAAGAAATCATAAAGAGCAAAATACTCCCAAAGACCCCAAAACTTCAAGAGTGCACATTGTAGTAAACCGCAGAGACTTGCTAGTCCTGTCTGTGTTTAAAGCAATGAGTGGCCCCGCCTCCCAAAGGCACACTCACAAAACAGAAGGAGCGTATCAGAACATACTCTCACATGTAGAAAGTAAATCAAGAAAAAAATTTAATAAAATACATGACTAGACAAATAGTAAAACTACATAACAGTATTTTCATTATTACCATATATACTTGCATATAAGTTGCGTCTTGAAACCCAAAAAAGTGATCATAAAATCAGACCCCGACTTATACACCCGTTCAAAAATACGACACTTAATTTTCATCTTCTTGTCTCTTCCAATCTTGCATCGGTTTCTCAGAGACAGAGAATTTTGTGTGCAGCAGCGTGGTTACCAATTTCTTTCGCCACTTCAACGACTTTTAAGTTAAAACCAGCTTCATATTTTCGAACGCTCCATCGTAGATAAGGGATGCTCTTATGATAAAGATGTATGAGGGTGTGAGATACAAAAAAAACCCATAGAAATCAGTGCAAACGTTGCTTCAGAATAGTTTGGGTATTACCGTGTGGTCACGTAGGCATAATACATAGGAAAAAAAGGCAGTGTGCTCCGTGGTTACTCTCTCAGGTGGGCGTTAGCATATCATAATCTCTTGGATCAATAGCGTGAGTTTTCCGCATTCGACTTATACGACCGACACTATAAAATACCGGAAATTATACGATAAAATGAAGCCCCAACTTATCCGCAGGAGAACATATCCGCGAGTAAATACAGTAACAGTATTTAAAGGGTCATAAATGAACAAATGCGGCATAAAAAACGATTTTAAACATGACTTAGACATAACAACAATAACAACTGGTTATTTACAGTGACAGGGTGGGCTTGTGCTTTGTGCGCTCAATCACCATTGATTTAGTATTTATTTACACTACAGCTTTGCTGTTAGGAAGTGAGCTTTAACTTTAATCTCTATGGTTATTCTGTCTTTCTTGTTACCATTTAATCATTATATCCTTCATTCTAATACATGGAAATTTAATCCGACATATCCTAATATTGTGATGACACAAAGACTTAATTCTGTAAGAATACAGAACAAAATCCCAGTCTCGCTGTTCAGCACTGTTTATTACTTCAGGGCAATAGTAACTTGCTGTTCTCCATGAGTGAACTGAAATCTCATGGCATCTCTAGCTGTCTGGATCTTCTATTAGATTTCTACAATGTAATTATCTGTTCGGCGGGCATTTTTCATTCTTAATTTTCCTGCACAGTACCACCAGGGAGTAAGCTTTATTGGCTGGTGGAGTTTTGATCTCTAAAACCATTCAGAATGAATCATCCTTCTATAACTTCTCTCATATAACATAAAGGTCATTTTGTCACATGGGGATTATCTTAGGTTCTAAATGAATGTTTCAAACTTGTAGAAAAGGAGTCAGAAATAATGGAACAAATGGACCTTCTGCCTATTATTTCTGAAACAAAGCATCGTAATTGAAACACTCCAGGTCTGTTTATGAGCCATGATTAACATGCAGTACACTGCCATGAAAAACCACTGGCTCCTGATTGTTTGTTTGTTGGTTTGTTTGTTTTCTACATTATTGTGCATTTTTAGCAGTCAGTTGGATCAGATCTTTTGTGGTTCATAGATGTATATCCATCAATCCATCCATTATCCAATCCGCTATATCATAACTCAGATGGGAAGGTGAGCCTCTGATTTAAGTCGACACACATTTCCCAATTTCTGGCAGTACTCAGCAGACATGAGTCAGGAGGTGAAGGCTAAAACTGTCTGTAAATGGCCTGCTTTTGCTATATCCCTAACCCATTTACCACACGTACTGGTGTTCATCTTCTTCTGGAAACATAACAAGTCATATTCATTATTGCTGGCACAATTCAGAAGCAGCTACTGAAGCTGAATAAGAGATTAGTCATTTGATACATTGTTGGAAGCTGCACAGTGATTTGTCACTTTTACTTTATCACTGAGTCGTGCTCTCCAAAAGAAAACACAGAATACCTGATATGAAAGCTAACCATTCACTATTTACCTGTACCTTATTTAAGGATTTGATAACCACTCACTCCATCGTATGGTTGCAATACAGGAGACTAGGTCAAGGTGGCCACAATATGGTCTCCAATAAACATGTATTTCCCTTCAGGCAGGGGTTCTTAATCTGAGGTCCATATGTGGCACCATGGATGGGTTTCAGGGGGTCCGTGAGGGTCAGCCTACTTGGCGGATATCTTTGACCATATGAATGAGGCAAATCATTCGATTCAAGGTCATGAACTCACCATTATGGATGCTGCTTTAAGAATGAAAGCTTTTCTGGCTAAGCTGCTGCTGCAGAAAAGGAGGATGGAGGCAGACAACTACGCAGACTTTCCATTGTTAGAAGAAATGTTTCAGCAGGATGGAAGTGAAAGCAACAATGCCCTGTCAGCTTTGCTGCCGGCAGAATTCTGCAGACATTTGGATACCCTGCAGAACTCTTACTTTAGTTCAGGCGACCTTAAAGTTGAACCATTGATTCGTAATCCTTTCCCTAGCTGACATGGACTGTATCAGTGATGAAGGCCTTGTTAAAGATGACCTTATTGACCTGAGGACAAACAAAATGTTATGAAATGAATTTACCTCGAAGAGTCTTGGAGAACTCTGGTGTGCATTGACATAAGCCTACCCTCTTGTGGGAAAGCGAGCTATGGGTGCTCTGATTCCCTTTGCTACTACATACCTTCATGAATCAGGGTTTTCAGCACTCGTTTCTATCAAAATGAAAAGTCGAAATAGATTAGATGTCAAAGATGATATGCATGTCACCTTGTCGAAGACCACTCCACAGTTTTGTATTCTTATTCAAGGCAAACAAGAACAACCTTCTCATTGAAATAAAGTCGATAACGAGAGAGTAGATGCAGTAATGGTAGTAGAAAACATAGTAGTATTAGAAGATCTGTTTTAACTTGCACAAGAGGATTGTATTTCATAATTATAATGACTGACCATTACTTTTTGCATAAAAAGAGTGTTTTTTATTTAGATTTTTTACTTTAAAGTTTAATAATACTTTGTGTATGTCATATATGTATGAGAGAATCAAATCTCGATAAATAAAGTACATTATATTCATTGCAGGCAAAGTTGTGTTTATGTGAATATTTCTGGGGATAGGAGTCCATAACTTTCATCAGATTCTTAAGGGGGTCTGTGACTCAATAAAGGTTAAGAATCATTACCTTAAGGTAAAGAAAAAATGGCCATAAAATCCAGTAAAAACTGAACAAAGAAAAGAGTAGGCAGGCAAACTGGTTCTTTCTTTTTTCTCTGTGACTGCAGTTCTGTTCTGTGTATCCATCCAAGACTGGAGTTGTGGTGGGACTATGAATGGTGAAGGCTTTATATGCGTCATCAGGAGCATTAAGTGTGAAGAAGAGGGTCACCTGCACATGGACAGTTGAAAGCAACTTGTGTGCTTGTCTTTGTAATAGAAATGGCCAAGAGCTCAAAGTGTACAGTGACATTGTGTTATTGAACTGCCATAGGCAGTATTAGGAAACATAATTAACTAATTATGCTTTTTTACATCACAACCTTCTAAAAATTTCTATTAGAAAAAGTCATTCAGCCCACGAAAGTCTGCCAATACTATCTACCTAATTTCTCCAAAAAAACATCAAGATGTGCTTTGAAGGTCCCCAAGGTCCTACTCTCTATCACACTACTTGGTAATTTAGTCCATGTGTCTATAATTCTTTGCAACTGAGCCCCCATGTTCTTGTTGAGCTAATTTTAAAGAAACACTCTGGATCCACTGTACAAATGTCTTTCATAATTTTAAAAATGCCAATCATGTCACCTCTTAAGCTGCATTTGCATAAGTGAAAAGGTTCAGATCCTTTAATCTTTTCTCATAGTTCAATCTCAGAATCAGCCTTGTTGCTTCTCTCTGGACATTCTCTATTATTGCTATGTCTTTTTTTGTAATATGGAGACCAAAACTGCATGCAGTACTCCGGGTTGAAGCCTCTTCCTTTGACTTGCACTCCACACACAACCTAACTGTCTGTTAGCCTCCTTAATGGCTTCTGTACATTGCGTTGATGCAGACCAGTGGTCTCCAACTCCAGTCCTGGAGAGCTACTGTGGCTACAGGTTTTTCATTCTAACCCTTTTCTTAATTAGTGACCAGATTTTGTTGCTAATAGTTAATTAGCAGAAAAAACGGGTCACTAATTAAGAAAAGAGTTAGAATGAAAACTTGCAGCCACAGTAGCTCTCCAGGACTGGACTTGGAGACCCCGATGTACACGGTGACGAGCCCACTACGATTCACAGATCCTTCTCATTAGGGCTGCTTTCAAGTTTCAGACCTCCTGTTGTGCATTCAAATAACATTTTAAAACAAAAATGCTACAGGGGTTCCAGGCCAAAAGACCACCCAGCCAACAAAGGGCACTCAGTCTAACTTAAATATTCCTAAGTAGTTCTTTATTGGATCTTTATAGGCTTCATCTTAGTGGATTCAACACTGTGGGTCTTGTGACAAGTTGAAGTATTTGTTTTTATTCTGACATCACAGGTGGCTGCACAGAACTTTGATCAGGTAGCGGTGGTGACACAGAACAGAGAAAAGTAAAGATTAATAATGACTGCAGATTCACTGAAGAGAATGATAACTCTATGCCTATCTAGGAGTAGAACATAACTGAAGCTTCAAAAAGTTTCTTAAAATTTCCCACAGTATTAGCCTGGTGTATTTCTATTGGTAAAGTAGTATTTCAGACTTTCGGTGTATAACAGCAAAAGGTCGCCTCACCACTTCGCTTAAGATTAGCTTTTGGAATTATAAGCAGGTCGCTATTAGAAGATCTAAGGTTATGACAGGTTTTCTAAGGTTATGACAGAAAGGCATCAAGGTAAAGGCAGAAGAGAACAAGGTGTTGTTTGGAGGTGAAGGGGCAGGAGTTGTTGGAGGGGTGGGTACATGGCCACTGAGCATGTATGATAAAAGTATTCTGTCTTCTGTTAAAATGTGTTCATAGCAGACCTCTACTGGCTAAATTAGGTATTGTTTTTTATTGCTATTAACACTCCATCTTGAAGCAAGCAGCACATGGAGAAGCAGGTGGCAGATATCCATTTCCATCCGCTGTTTATTTGCCCTTGTAAAGACATAATCTGTAGGTATTTTGTTTCTTTATTATTACCGTATATACTTGCATTTAAGTTCTCCCGCGGATAAGTCAGGACTTGATTTTATCATATAATTTCTGGTATTTTATAATGTCGGTTGTATAAGTCAAATGTGGAAAACTCACGCTATTGATCCAAGAGATTACGATATGCTAAAGCCCACCTGAGTACAAAAGTGTATTAGGACCACAGAGAAGAAAAAAAAAGTGTATGTCGAGAATAAAGTCGACATGCCGTCTTTATTTTCGGCATTTCCACTTTAATCTCGACGCTTATTTCGAGAGTAAAGTGGACGTGTTGACTTTATTCTCGACATTTTCACTTTAATCTAAAGTCAACATGTTGACATTATTCTCCCTAGTTTTTTTTGTCATTAAAGTAGAACATCATAAATGTCATTTTAACATCAATGTTTAATTTACTAGATTTTCTCAAACCCCGTCATAAGTAATATAGCACATTAAATGCTTTATGTTAAGTGTTCCCTGACCCATGTTACTTGGTACATGCTTCTTAAACTGACTTCCTCTCCTCGACTTTATTCTCGACATATACTTTTTTTCTTCACTGTATCTGTATTTTTTTTTTTCTTCTTTGTGGCCCTAATATGCTTCCATACCTGAGAGAGTATCCATGGCGCACACTGCCCTCTTTGTTCTATGTATCAAGCCTATGTGACCACACGGTAATACCCAAACTATTCCGAAGTGACGTTTGCACTGATTTTTGTTTTTTGTATCTCACACCCTCATGCATCTTTATTGTAAGAGCATCACATATCTACAAAGGAGCACTCGATCAGAAGAAAATATTAAGCTGGTTTTAAATTAAAAGTCGTTGAAGTAGCGAAAGAAATTGGTAACTGCGCTGCTGCAACAAAATTCAATGTGTCTGAGAAACTGGTGTAAGATTGGAGGAGGCAAGAAGATTGAGTGTCATATTTTTGAACGGGCGTATAAGTCGGGGTCTGATTTTATGATCGAGTTTTCGGGTTCAAGACCAGACTTATATGTGAATATATACAGTAAATATATTGTTTGAGTTTTACTTGTTCTAAATGTTTAGTGTGCATGTAAATATATATGCATATGATTGTTCAGGCGTATTTTTATTCATTTGAATATGAAGCAGCAGGATGTCTTTGCGCTAAAGAATCTGTGTTTTAATATTTATACCATTTCATAAGGAAATAATATCAAAGTAGTTTGTATTAAATTTGAAGGCATTTTAAAGAAGAATGTATATTAAGTTAACGAATTCTGATAGGTATTGCTTGTTATTTTACAGTTTCACACCATTTCATTAAATGCCTGAACATCACCAGTGCCTTGGGTGTTTGTTGAAGGAGTGTTTAGCTCACTGCATAACTACGTACAGCTGTGCTTGAAAGTTTGTGAACCCTTTAGAATTTTCTAGATTTCGGCATAAATATGACCTAAAACATCATCAGATTTTCACTCAAGTCCTAAAAGTAGATAAAGAGAAACCAGTTAAACAAATGATACAAAAATATCATTTATTTATTGAGGAAAATGATCACATATTACATATTTGTGAGTGGCAAAAGTATGTGAACCTCATGGATTAGCAGTTACTGTAGTTTGAAGGTGAAATTTGAGTCCGGTGTTTTCAATCAATGGGATGACAATCAGGTGTGAGTGGGCACCCTGTGTTATTTAAAGAACAGGGATCTATCAAAGTTTGCTCTTCACAACACATGTTTGTGGAAGTGTATCATGGCACGAACAAAGGAGATTTCTGAGGACCTCAGAAAAAAAGTTGTTGATGCTCATCAGGCTGGAAAAGGTTACAAAACCATCTCTAAAGAGTTTGGACTCCACCAGTCCACAGTCAGACAGATTGTGTACAAATGGAGGAAATTCAAGACCATTGTTACCCTCCCCAGGAGTGGTCGACCAGCAAAGATCACTCCAAGAGCAAGGTGTGTAATAGTCGACAAGGTCACAAAGGACCCCAGGGTAACTTCTCAGCAACTGAAGGCCTCTCTCACATTGGCTGATGTTCATGTTCATGAGTCCACCATCAGGAGAACACTGAACAACAATGGTGTGCATGGCAGGGTTGCAAGAAGAAAGCCACTGCTCTCCAAAAAAAATATTGCTGCTCATCTGCAATTTGCTAAAGATCATGTGGACAAACCAGAAGGCTATTGGAAGAATGTTTTGTGGACGGATGAGACCAAAATAGAACTTTTTGGTTTAAATGAAAAGCATTATGTTTGGAGAAAGGAAAACACTGCATTCCAGCATAAGAACCTTATCCCATCTGTGAAACATGGTGGTGGTAGTATCATGGTTTGGGCCTGTTTTGCTGCATCTGGGTCAGAACAGCTTGCCTTCATTGATGGAACAATGAATTCTGAATGATATCAGAGAATTCTAAAGGAAAATGTCAGGACATCTGTCCAGGAACTGAATCTCAAGAGAAGGTGGGTTATGCAGCAAGACAACGACCCTAAGCACACAAGTCATTCTACCAAAGAATGGTTAAAGAAGAATAAAGTTAATGTTTTGGAATGGCCAAGTCAAAGTCCTGACCTTAATCCAATCGAAATGTTGTGGAAGGACCTGAAGCGAGCAGTTAATGTGAGGAAACCCACCAACATCCCAGAGTTGAAGCTGTTCTGTACGGAGCAATGGGCTAAAATTCCTCCAAGCCGGTGTGCAGGAATGATCAAAAGTTACCGGAAATGTTTAGTTGCAGTTATTGCTGCAAAGGGGAGTCACACCAGATACTGAAAGCAGAGGTTCACATACTTTTGCCGCTCACAAATATGTAATATTTGATCATTTTCCTTAATAAATAAATGACCAAGTGTAATATTTTTGTCTCATTTGTTTAACTGGTTTCTCTTTATCTACTTTGAGGACTTGAGTGAAAATCTGAAGATGTTTTAGGTCATATTTATGCAGAAATATAGAAAATTGTAAAGGGTTCACAAACTTTCAAGCACAACTATACACAAACGCGTGGTGAGGGCAGGAGAAAAAGTGTTGGGAGAAACTCAATGCAGGGCATGCTTTACAAAATTTTGCACTTCTAGTAAATCTTTCCCAAGTTACATAGCTCATTAGTTACCCTTGAGAAACAGAGAAAGTTTACAGTAGCCATCATCAATAATGCATGTCTAACATGACTGATCCACAGTGACCATGTAAATGATCACATGGTAACAATCAGAGGTAATGCACTGACATGGCATTCCAGTTATGTAAATATATTCATCTTAGCTCAGCCTTTCCCCTTGATTATGCTGACACAAGAAACATTTGATAGGTAAAGGATACAAAAAGCTGATAATGAATGGCAAATTATTTTCTTCTTGTGTTTGTTTCTGTCAGAATAGAGTATATATCTCGTTTCTGCCTGAGGGCAGCCTTTTATCCCAATGCCTTTTGTGTTTCTAAGACCGGAGAAGTGAGCCGCCTTCAGCTTTGCATGGTGACAGAGATATGACTCATCTTTTCTTTGCTGGATATTCTTTCTTTTTTTATTCTTTCCAATTGCTTGCACTACCTCTCAATAAAGCATGAAAGACATAAAGTGTTTCTACCTAACAGTAATTGTACCTTAAACAATGAGTCATTGTCCCCCCCCCAACAACCAAGAAAAGAAATATAAAAGCATTGTTTATAATTTATTCAGCACTTGCCTGATCATTCAGGATTCAATATGTCACAGCTCAGGTAATTAGGAGTATTTGAATCTGATCGGCTGCAAAATGAAATGCTGCAGCACATTACATGGAGAGCACTCCTCTTTGATCTCCACCCACCCCCCTGCCATCACATGAGTACTACTTAATAGGCGTGGCCAAGAAATCTAATAAAGTCAAAAAACATGAATGGACGGGGGCCAAGGAGGAGACGATAGATAGATAGATAGATAGATATGAAAGGCACTATAATAGTCAGGTAGGTAAATAAGAAAGGCAGATAGATATTGAAAGGCACTATAATAGATAGATAGATAGATAGATAGATAGATAGATAGATAGATAGATACTGTAGATGTAATGGGAGAGGTCTGTGGTGATACACATAAATAAATAGTGTGGCTTGAATTCCATGATGTTTGGGGCTGATAGCATTTAAATGCTCCAATTGCCTCATTGACTTCTCATGGATTGTAATTGAGACATTATATCCATTGAGGGATTAAAACGGGATCTTGCAAGGGTTAAGGAGGAACAAGTGACAGAGAGAGGCACAAGTTAAAGGGAAAAGAAGGAGGTTGAAGCCAGCAGGATCATGAGGAGCCAGCATTCAGTACTGTGGAGGTAGGCATACAGGTAAAGAGCCCTGAGGAAGAGCGAATGGTTCAAAGGAGCTGAAGAGGGTCACTCCAGCTGATCATCCTGGAGGTGGTAGGATTGACCCGCTACTCAAGAAGACTCCCTCATAAGGCCAAGGAATGGTAATGGAGGAGTGAGACTCTGTAATAGCAGGAGGGTCCCATGCCTGGCTGCAGGATCCCATCTGGGGTAAGCAGAGAAGACGTCAGTTTTTAGAAGGATGCACAGAGCTTGTGCGTTTTTATAGAATTGTTTAATGCCGTGTTTTTTAGCCTTGTATTAAAGGATGATTTATTGGATTTTAAACTCCACTCATCACTCTATTTTATGGATGGCTTATTTATTTATTTATCAGTGGACTTTCGCTGCACAGAATTTGCACATCAAGATTTGGAACCTTTTGTTTGCTTTTAAAATAAAAGTACTTGCACACTTACACCACTTCTTGACTGTGTGTGTCCTCACTTGCCTGGTCTCATCCTTAGTCTATGACCATTGATAGTTCTGGGTTCAAGCTGCCAAAGGACGTGGAGTCAACCTGGACCATGATAGATAGATAGATAGATAGATAGATAGATAGATAGATAGATAGATAGATAGATAGATAGATAG
>JANRMT010062822.1:39460149-39487719 GCA_026402145.1 Polypterus bichir lapradei
GATAGATAGATAGATAGATAGATAGATAGATAGATAGATAGATAGATCTGCAAGACTGCAAACACGTTATAAAAATAAATGTTAAAGTACATAACATAACCTCACATTAATATCAGGCATAAGTCTATAGCAATTCAGATATACATATATGACAAAAGAGTAAAAAAAAAATATTGCTTCAATAAACTAGAAATCCATTCTAAAGATGAAGATGTGACATTGGCAAGGTCTATGAACATATAAAAATAGCTGAGGCTCTTCAGTGAATTAAGGAAAAATAGGCTTTTAATAACAGAGTCACCATTAAGACTTCAATCACTGACACATTTTGGACATGACAAGAATAAATACCATCTAACATAACATAACATAATCTGGCAATGTAAACCGTAACATCATAAGCCTAACATGACAACAATGACATGACACGACATGATATTCTCCAACATCTGCACCCCGTGTTCTAGCTGAGCGTCTCATTTCAAAATAACAGCTGGCATCTGCCACACTAATTGCCTGACACAACTTTAAAACACATCTCATTTTTCCTGTAGTTGCAGTAGTCTTTGTTAATTAAATGTCAGCACATTTTGTCTTGTTTCTCATTACTTTTCTCCTCACTTATATATATATATAGTATATATGTATATGTGTGTGTGTAAGTACACATAACTTCCAAAGTGAAACTGACAGACTTTCGCAAATGCACTCTGGAGACCTGTTTATAATTTCCTGTCCTGAAGGCCGAGAGTAAAGGAGAGCTTTGTGACTCCTTCTGCAAGCATGAAAGAGCACCACTAAAGATGTAGCTGACTTGAATTGTCAAGAAAAATATGGTTCTCTTTTGAAATGACTTACATTTGTAAACTGCATGTTATCATTTAATATAATTCAATACAACACAATACAGTTTATTTTTGTATAGCCCAAAATTACACAAGAAATGCCACAATGGGCTTTAACAGGCCCTGCCTCTTGACAGCCCCCTAGCCTTGACTCTCTAAGAAGACAAGGAAATACTCCCAAAAAAAAACCCTTGTAGGGAAAAAATGGAAGAAACCTTGGGAACAGCAGTTTAACGAGAGACCCCTTTCCAGGTAGTTTGGGCGTGCATTGGGTGTCATAAAGAAGGGGGTCAATACAATATAATACAATACACAGAACAGAACACAAGTAATCATCAATACAGTATAATAGTGCAATTGAAATATTACAAGTACAGAGCTGTTGAACAGAATTCAACAGTAGATGATATCACATAATACGATCTGGTATTTGATAATGCTAAGAGAATTGCAAAATTGTGAGATATTCAGCCCAGTTTAAGGTTACTTTATACATTTTGAAAGATTGGTAGTAACAATTAAAAAATCTAAGCAGAAGATACAAAAATGTGTTGAATATAATGGTAATTCAGTTAGATTTTAGGCAATTTAAGGTCATTTTAAAAATAAAAATATTAAAAAATGAAGTATAGGTGGGTTATGTAATGACTTGAAGGATTTGAGTTTTATCCTAAATTCTGTCCATTTTGGAATAATATTATTGATTATTTTGTGTTTCTAGGCCTGAAAATTAAGAGCACGCTTTTAAATGTACAAAAAATCAAGAAATGTTGCCTAAGTCCCAAATGAGGGAGGATGACTGTAAACTCCTGACTTGTAGATAAGAGTGAAAATAAAGAACATTTATAAAAGGGAATATTTATTACTAAAAGAAAAAAATACAAGAAAAGGCTCAGAAGAGTAAAAAGGTGTTGAATGAGATGCAGTCTTAAGGCAAACAAGCCTTTCCAGAAATCAAAAACCAAAAACTGAAGCAAAGATAATAAAAAAACAGAAATGGCAATGCTCACAGTAGATTTTGAGGCAAACTTAAATGAACTACAGATGGACTCACTTTCCCAGTTTGCCTTTAAAGGCTGAGGGTGGTCTTTTGGGAGTGATGCACAAAATACAAGGAACATAATGACATTTAATGAAGCAATACACAAATTATTCTAAACATAGTAAAATCAATATTACATAAAATATAACATTTCAATGATAAATAAGCAGAACAATATTAATAGAAAAAGTCATAATAAATAATCCAAACTGAAAAATGAACAAAAAAGACAAAGAAAAGAGATAAAACATATGTCCAGGGTGGGAAACCTGGCAGAAACATAACACATTGTTGATAATAAAACAGAGCCATTGTTGTCACGTGATGCTAGGAAGTGACATGTCAGGATGTCATCGACCTGGAAGTATAAAGGTGTTGTAATTCTTGTAACAACAAGCTCAAAAATGGGAGCAGACTCACAAAGCACCACACAGAAAGACCAGACATGCCTTCTTTTAAGGTCTGGGTCTACTGAGTCAGCCTCACCACAAGGCTGGGCAGGATATTATATATGAAGACACATGTGAGGTCCTATGTTCCTTCTCACCCACTCAAATCGTCTGATGAACAGCATCTGGTGATGCCACCTCTGCATCATATCTCATTCCAGATTCCTTTCCTGTGTAGCTGCTAGCTGGTGGAATGAGCTGAAATTCAGACTCCCTCAATGTGTTTCAGAAGCGTCTCTTGTTCACTCTCTTGTTTAGTGAATGTCTGTAGAGTTGATGATTTAGTAAGTCCTTTTATCCAAGGAAGTTGAACTCCTCACTTGTGATGATTGATTCTGTGACCTTGTCCTGAAGCACTTGTTCACAAGCAGTCCCCCAGACTGGTGTTTACTCAATTAGGTTGAACTCTTCTGTAAGGCTTTTCCAAAGAAGTCTCTGTTGTTTTAATTGTTAGTTTACTTGACATAGTGAACTAATCATTAGATACGGGGGTCTTCCCTGATTGTCTTAAGATTGCAGTTGTCAAACCCCTGCTCAACAAAAACAATCTCGACTTTGTTTTTGACAGTTTTAGACCAATATCTTAGCTGCCTTTTTTAAGCATAATTCTAGAAAAGGCAGTCATTGCACAACTAAATGATTACTTGAATAAACATTCTATTCTTGATAAGTTTCAGTCAGGTTTTAGAACAAATCACAGTACAGAAACCGCACTCGTTAAAGTAGTGAATGACGTGCAGGTTAATGTGGACAGAGGCTGAATATCTGTTTGTGTTCTCTAAGGCCGGAGTTATACTTCACGCGACGTGACGCATACTGCAGCAGACACTCCTGCTACGCAAGCATTGTAGTGTTCATACTTGCACGCATACTTTATGTAAATCTGGAGGAATCCACCAGGTGGCAGTGTTAGATATCATCACGGTGAGAACATGTTCGGCTTCTCTGTGATGTGAATTGCCTAGAACACCTATTAAATTCTGAGGACACCTTACCGCAATATCTCTGAAAAGGATGTTTATTGATTAAATCCATCAATCCAGGGATGTGTCCATTCCAGCAAGCATTGGGCACGAGTGAGAAACAGTCCCTGGACGAGGCCTCCGCTCTTCGCAAGGTGAATACAAGCACACACATACACTAGCGTCATTTTAGCGGCACCAAATCCCCAAATCTGCATATCTTTGGAAGGAAACCGGAGCACAGCATGGAATACAAGCAGGATATACCAGCAACATAACTCCCTGCGAGACAGCAGTGCTATCGCTCCACCACCGTGACACCCCCATGTGTGTAATTAACAGTATTCATTATTTAAACGAAATTATATGTAAAATGTAACATACACACTTTAATGCATTTCATCATGAAAGTGATATCAAGTATAAATCTAAAGACTCTAAATGTGCAGAGAGTTGGAATATCATAAATTTAATTTTTCTGTGTGGTGATCTATTGCTGCTTTCCGCTGCTGTCAGGTCCAAGAAGCTCGTAGCGATTAAAAACTGGGATGACGTTTATGACCGTCTGCTTTAATGATAAAGTAAACTACGAAGTTAAAGTGGACAATTCGAGATTAAAGCCGAAATTTCCACTTTAATCACAAAATACACATTTTCACCGTGTCCTTTATTTTTTCTCAGTGGCTCAAATATAACGCTATACATTATGTTGCTGTTGTTAAGTTGCAAAAATAAAAAAATAAAAAAGACGACACAAAAGATGGTATGTGAGACTTTTAAAATGTATCGTGTCATTGCGTTCGGGAACTATCTACATGTGACAGAAAGCCTCTATGCAGATCCTACGGGATGAATGCTTCGATGTGGAGAAGCAAAATGCCGACATACAGATGCGTTCATGGTGCTTTTATATTCAAGCGTCGCATATTCCCAATTGTAATGACACCAAAAATTTTAAAAGTCTCACATACCATCTTTTGTGCCGTCTATTTTTTTTTTTTTTTTTGCAACTTCACATCGGAAACAGAATGTATAGCGTTATGACAAAAGAGTAAGCCACTGAGAAAAAATAAAAGACACGGTGAAAACGTGTATTTTGTGATTAAAGTGGAAATTTCGGCTTTAATCTCGAATTGTCCACTTTAACCTCGTAGTTTACTTTATTATTAAAGCAGACTATCGTAAACGTCATCCCAGTTTTTAATCGCTACGAGCTTCTTGGACCTGACAGCAGGTAAAGTAAAAAAATAAAAAATAGACGGCACAAAAGATGGTATGTGAGACTTTTAAAATGTATCGTGTCATTACGATCGGGAATATGCGACGCTTGAATATATAAGCACCACGAATGCATCTGTATGTCGGCATTTTGCTTCACCACTT
This sequence comes from Polypterus bichir lapradei, assembly GCA_026402145.1. Classification (NCBI taxonomy): domain Eukaryota; kingdom Metazoa; phylum Chordata; class Cladistia; order Polypteriformes; family Polypteridae; genus Polypterus; species Polypterus bichir. The sequence goes on from JANRMT010062822.1 coordinate 39,464,831, forward strand.
TGAACCATTCATCAAACAGCAAAGCGTACACATCGATCCCTGAAGGATCTCCTTAGAGGCTTGCTGTCACATGTAGATAGTAAACAGAGACTCTGATGTCACATTCCGACTTTTAGCACACTGCACCCCCCGACTTTTTGCTGGTACTGCAACTCGCGCACAAGTCGTGTTAATTTCTGAGGACCTGCTCAGAGGACGCGTGAAATGAACGCTGGGAACGCGTGGCAGCCATGATGCGGGTGCGTACGCGTTCTGAGCGTGAAGTATAAATTGGCGCTTAGACTTGAGTGCAGCATTTGACACAATTGATCACAATATTCTTATAAATCGCCTTAGTCAGTGAGTGGGTTTGTCTGGCAATGTCTTAAATTGGTTTGAGTCTTACTTAACAGGTAGAAAATTCTTTGTTATTTGTGGTGATTATACTTGAGTGATATTTTACATTGTGTACCACAAGGATTTCTCCTGGGTCTGCTGTTCTTTTCGATCTACATGCTTCTGTTAGGTCAAATTATCTCAAACCACAAGGTGAGCTACCCGAGCTATGCAGATGACACCCAGCTGTATTTATCGAAAGCCCTGATGCTGATGACCCTGATGCTCTTGGCTCTCTGATCCTGTATCTTACTTGTATTTCCGAATGGATGAGCTGTAGCATTCTCAAACTGAAGAAGGAGAAAACAGAAATCCTAGCTATTGGCAAAAATGAATATAGTGAGGGTATTAGAAATAAACTTGATCCCTTAGGCTTAAAAGTCAGAGGTAAAGAATTTAGGGGTAACTATTGACTCTAACCTAAATTTTAAATTACATATTAATCAGGTTACCAGGACTACATTTTTTCACTTGAGGAATATAGCAAAAGTTAGACCTCTCATAACTTTACAAGATGCTGAAAAATTAGTTCACACTTTTGCTTTCAGTCGACTAGATTACTGTAATTCACTTCTAACAGGACCACCTAAGAAAGACATCAATCGGTTACAGTTAGTGCAGAATGCAGCAGCAAGAATCTTAACAGAAAAAAAAAAAATCTGAGCACATCTTACCAGATTTAGTATTGTTACATTGGTTACCCGTATCAGTTAGAAGTGACTTTAAAATTCTACAAATGGTTTACAAAGCCTTAAATAATCTCACCCCATCCTATATTTTGGAATGTCTGTCCACTTACACTCCCAAGTCTTAACCTTCCATCTTCAAATGGTGGTCTGCTTATAATTCCAAGAGACAACCTGAAAAGAACTGGTGGGGCGGCTTTTTGCTGTTATGCACATAAAATTTGGAATACTTTACCAATAGCAATTCACCAGGCTATTGCTGTAGAGCAATTTAAAAAACTGCTAAAACCCAACATTATTTTGAAATGGCTTTTCCGTAGCTTCATTATAGTTGTATCCCTATTACACTATATGAGCATTGAATTATCATTTTCCTCTGCAATTCTGTACTAATCTGTACTATTCTCTGCTGTCTTTTCCAGTTCATCTGTGGTAGCAATCTGCATGACCCCAACCTGATCAAGGTACCATGCTGCTCCCTGCGTTTATGGAACGGCGGGTGTCCCAGATGTCCACATGACTGCCATCATCTTCATTATCCTCCATGTGAAGCCTGAAAACCATAAGGACTGATTTAGAACATCTGTTTTTGGTAGAATGCCCAGTGAGGCCTGGGGGGTCTTTTGGCCTTGGAACCCCTGCAGATTTTTTTTTTTTTCCAGCCTAACTAGAGTTGTTTGTTTGTTTGTTTTCTGTCCTCCTGGCCATTTGACCTTACCCTTTTCTTTGTTACATACTGTATAATATTTTTGCCTAATCTTGTTTGTTTATGTTTTAAATTAACTTCCTTTAATTTCATTTTGTAAAGCACTTTAAGCTACATTGTTTGTATGAAAATAGGCTATATAAATAAATGTTGTTGTTGAAACAGTCACCAACACCCAATCTGATGTTGTAGTTGGGACAGTAGAATGTATTTCTTTGCACACTTTTAATTTTTTCTGTTGCTTATGCATGAGATGGTAGAAGTTGAGGGCCTGATCCACATGACTAGGGTCACCAGTATCCGGCTCCTTTTCGGCGTTGTGTCCTCCGTCTGGCAAGCATTGCCTTTCATCAATCACTGACTTGACCACGTTGTTGGCTGAAATCGCACACTATCATCTCTATGTTTTGCATAAATCATCTATGTTTTATCAAAAACAAAACACGGCTACGCGTCATGCCCACTTCACCATTTAGTGTTGCCAGTACTTGTTATACGACTTCACTATTCATGTCAACGTCTGATGACCAAATCCCATTGTCATTGCTACAGTATCACTTGATTCAACTAATAATTCCGTTTCAGTTTTGTTTTTCTAAAACTGGCTTTACAGCTTGTGGTTTAAATGCCATTGCCTGCATTGGCTGAAGGCCCCCCCCCTCTCATGAATATTGATTAACAGGCTATATGCACATTGTAGTGCCAAGTGAAATCTCTGCCAGCTCAGTCACTTCTGTTGTCCATACTGCAGTTCTGACTTTTGTTCAATGGTAAGGATGCCAGAGAAAAAAATAAGATTAGGCTTCAGCGTACAGATGGCTTTAGAGCTGAACATTGTTGTGTTCCTTTAGTTAGTTAGTCCCCATCCCAGAGTTTGTAGCTAGCATTTTAAAAAAGGAGCCAGGGTCTGAGACAGGGTGGCGACTGTTGAAGAAGGAAGCAGTTCCTGTGTTGTTTTAGAAGAACAATCCCTCCATTCCACTTTCATGATGTCTGGGAGAAGAGAAAACAGCCAATGGCGGAAGACACACCGGGCAAGGAGAAGGATGATAAAATCCTTGAGGACCACAGCTACGTTTTGGCTCTGAATCCAGCAGTTGTCGACCTAATGCTTGATGAAAACATGTCTCTCATAAAGGAGGTCCTCCAGCTGTGGAAACAGATTGAGACCCATAGAATGAAGCAGCAGTTTGGCATTCACCGTTTTGCTGGCTCAGACAGAGATATTGACTTTTTTACAAGGTAAGATGTCCAGCAGACTCATGTTATTATGTTTTAAGCTTACATACATATTCATCAGTCCCTGAATAAAGGACTAATTATTGAAATTATTATTTTTTTAAAGAACCCTAATGTAATCATATATTTGCCCAATATAAGTTCATAGTAGACACAAGTTTTTAATACATCTGGATCTTACCTTCGTAATTGTGGATGTAGTTTATAATATAAAGTTTGAAGCTTTTCTCCTTTTTAGCTCCTGACATTTGGCACAATGTTTGAATAATGTGACTTACTTTGTTTACTGTAATTCTGGGCATGTCTTGAAGCAATTGGGTGAAAAACACCAAAGTTAGTCCATTTTGATATCGGCGCCAGAAGTGAAGCAGCTGGCTGACGCAGAATTCTTCAGAGAGTGTGCATATAGCCTATTACCATGGAGTGGCAGAACACAGAGAAAAATTAATGCCTTTTTTGCAATACGTTATTTCATCCACAAGGTGGCAGCAGAATACTCTCCCCAACATTATTTGGCTTAATACTGTACTGTATCAAAACAGATTATAAACAGGTTACCCCGAGAACTACCCCAGGGTTAACCATTTTTACATTTACATCCAATCCCAAGATACGCTTGGGGTTAACACCAAAAAGCATTCCTTGACACATTTAAAATGCTACTGCGGAGAGCAAGCATTGTGGTACTTCCCAGCAGAGGTAGATTAACTGAGTTAAGGGCCTCTAGGGTGAGGCCATCCTGGAAGTGGCCATTCCATTAATACAAACCCCCCCCCCCAATCAGATAGTGAACAATAGGAAGCACCACACACAAATCACCAAACGGCAGTTGATGTACTCAACAATATATAAATATATTAAGATAAACTGAATTATATAAAAACTGGGACTGAAGGAATAATCAGGGTGAATCAGCTATAAGCTGCTGAGTATTAGCAACAAGGGCACTTCCACTTGGCACAGTCGCCTAGAGTATTCTGGCCAGCCAATCAAGAAATACACGCAAATACTTATATGAACCTTTTACGTATGCGTAATAAAACAATTTTAGGTAAACTGATAACACAAAATATATGGCTCTACTGTTAGAGGTTTTTCCTCAAGGTCTTCCTTGAACTTTATGATTCCTGTGAAAATCACTTTTAATAGGTATTGGTTTTACAGTGTTGATTCCTTCCTGTTGCATTGTAGACCAAAGGCCGATTTGAAAAAGCGAACCCCTGGTGTTAGTGACAGGTAACCAGAGATGGACTCAGCTCAAAACATTTGTCCGAACTGTTCCACCACAATCAGCTGGACACCTTATACCCCCTTCAGTGCATGCACACAATACAGTGATCCCTCGCTATATCACGCTTCGACTTTCGCGGCTTCACTCTATCGCGGATTTTAAATGTAAGCATATCTAAATATATATCACAGATTTTTCACTGGTTCGCGGATTTCTGCGGGCAATGGGTCTTTTAATTTATGGTACATGCTTCCTCAGTTGGTTTGCCCAGTTGATTTCATACAAGGGACGCTATTGGCGGATGGCTGAGAAGCTACGCAATCAGAGCACGTATTACGTATTAGTAAAACTCCTCAATGATATATGATATGCTTCGCATACTTGAAAGGCCGAACAGCACATATTGATTTTTGATTGTTTGCTTTTCTCTGTCTCTCTCACTCTCTCTGACATTCTCTGCTCCTGACGGAGGGGGTGTGAGAAGAGGGGCTATTCACACACTGGCCTAGAGGATACGGGCGCTCCTCTAAAAAAATGGTGAAAGACTACCTTCACATTGCTCCCTTCTTTGTAGCTGCTTTGTCCGGCGGTGCCTCGCATACTTAAAAGCCCAAACAGCCCTATTGATTTTTGATTGTTTGCTTTTCTCTCTCCGTCTCTCTCTCTGACATTCTCTGCTCCTGACGCGCACTCCTTTGAAGAGAAGATATGTTTGCATTCTTTTAATTGTGAGACGCAACTGTCATCTCTGTCTTGTCATGGAGCACAGTTTAAACTTTTGACTAAAGGGTGTTATTTCATATCTAGAGGGCTCTAATAATGTTAAAAAAAAACATATTTAGAAGGTCATAAACAGGTTTTCTATTCACTGTGAAAATATTCGATTTATAAATAAAGAATCCTACTTTTGCGGAAATTCATTTATCGCGGTAGAGTCTCGAACGGATTAACCGTGATAAACGAGGGTTTACTGTATTCCCTTTTTACTTATAAGTGCAGTAGTAGTACAGCATGCTGAGTGACAGCCAAAGCTGCAGGCTGTGCCAAAGCTGTTGTGCCCCCTCACCCTCTGACACTTCTGCAGCTGCTTTGTCCTCCTGCCTCTCACTGGCTGGGCTCTGCTGCTCTGCACATGCGGCACTTGGCTGAATCTTTACAAAAAAACGAAGAATGTGTGAGGTCTACCACATGGGCAAAGTTACATTTTAGTCCTAATTAAACTTCTGTTCACTCCTTGTGTGTCTGTAAAATAAAGCATGAAGTAGTTTAAGTTAATAGCTACATTAAAGTAGAGGAAATTAAATTAACGAGAATTTTCTATGACGTCATCTTCTGAAACTTTAGACCTTAACACTGTGGTCCTAAACTTTCAATGTATCCTTCAGCAATACAGTTACAACATAAATCATTTAAAACTTCTATTAATTTTGGTGCTGGATTTCATCAATAGTTACAGTATATGGCTGAGCTCTCTATGTTTACATGCAGACCCCACATGTCGAAGATATTTCAATTCTTTTCCCTCTTTTTTTAGAAAAATAAATTAAAAATGTTCTCATATCATCTGTATTTTGTATTTTCCCTTTTATGCTTCGGTTAGAGTAGCACAGAATGGCCTGTGGAGTTGTGTGTGGTAGGACAGGTGCTATGAAGATATGGTGTGGACCTCTCATGTTGTGCTGCTCCTCTTTCTTTCTCTTTTGTTCGCTCACTCATTCTGTCTCACAGTTTGTGGCTCATCAGCATGGCCCAAGATTTATCCCATTAACTCCAATGGCCAGTCCATCCCTACAGTTAATGTAAGGTACCTTCATAAAGCTATATTTGTGTTGGGGAATGCTAAGATTAGTTTAATTTTCCCTCAAAAGACATAGAGGTGCCATTACATGAATTAACCCAATGTTCCTTATAGAGCCATCGCTTGATAGAGAACCATTTCATTCTGGATAGGTTGTTTTTTTGGTAGGGTTAAAAATGTACCTAATATGTGGAGAAAGCCTTAATCCTTAATCTTTAAGATCACGAAAACCTGAACTTAGCCTTTTAATTTAAGGGGCAAGAGTCTTAAATTCATGAACACACTCGTAATTCACTAATATGTTTCATCTAGTCGTGGTTATTTATGGGACCTTTAGATAGATGGTTCTAATTGGAAACAATGATGATTCCCCTATGTCAATGCTCTGATGAACCACTCTGGCACCTTTATTTTCAAGAGTATATAGCCTATTCATTAATCCAGCCCATCTCTAGTAGAGGAGAGTGGTATACCAGTACGGGAAAAGTCCCGAAAAACCCAAATTTTAAAGTGGTACGGTGCCAGCAGTTTGGGATTTTCTTTACTAGAAGTAAATGTCAGCTTTCCTATCAATCACTCCCATGGCAAACCGTTAGCGTACATTTGGAAAAAAATAGTTTTGTAGACTTTACAAAATGAAACCAAAGGTTTCAATGCAATCAAGACTTCATAGGGACCCCCTTCCCCTTACTGCTCTGATGAGATCAAAACTTCATGGCTATTAAGAGGGAAGCAGTGAGTAATGTGGTGCAATGATGCAGGGCACCAGGGTGGTACATAATTGTGTAGTGCACCAAGGACTCTATTATTTTGGCACTGATGTCTAAAAGCTGGTATTGATACAGAAGCCAAAATTGTAGTACCAAATCAACACTAGTATACTTCAGTGGTATGGGTAGCTCCCCAAACATCCCATCAAGACTTTAGAATGGGTAACTGGGAAGTAACCATGGCTCCAAGCTTAAATGTCCTTCCAGTTTCATAAAGAGCTTGGAGATGAGAGGGGCCATTAGGTAGAGACCCAACTAATGGAAGGAAGGGAAACCCAAAGGTGAGAAGGACAAAAGCATATAGTAGATGGTTAGTGGACCAGTGGGCATTCAGAGACTCCCTTTATTCATAAATTCAAAAATTTATAAAGAGGAGCAGCACAACATGAGAGGTCCACACCGTATCTTCATAGCACCTGTCCTACCACACACAACTCCACAGGCCATTCTGTGCTACTCTAACCGAAGCATAAAAGGGAAAATACAAAATACAAAAGCCCTGAAAGCTTTTGTATTTGTTGCTTTACCATCTTGGTTGTATATCTGTTTTCCCACCTATTCTTTTGTTTGTTAATTAAATCACCCCTTTTTGTTGTTACTTTGGGTTCTTTCTTCATTATTTGCATTCAGGCAAGGCTTTTGAGTGTTCCTCTAAAGTCCACGTTGAATTTAGTCTTCCTGTGTGTTTAAGTTTACATTTATGCACATTAAACCTTAACCTGCCTGTTACAACAGCACCTCACCCTCTTTGTTCTGTCCAGATCAGTCTCTAATAAGTTTGCCCCTTGTCTGCCATTGCCTCTTGTTTAGTGTCATCAGAAAGTTTAGCCTGTTCTTTACTGACTTTTTATCTAGAACTTTGCCATACAAAACACAAAAGCAAAATGTTAAATACTGACACAAACCAGTGAGTACACTACAAGGTATGAAACAGCAGGAGTCAGTTTTAATTTTCTCAGGTTGATTCACTGTAATAAAGAAACATCCAGACCCAGCATTCCAAGGTTCTTTTGGGGGCTGTTTCTTATTGCGTCTCCGGGGGACATCAATCTCAGTTTTAATTTTCCCAATGCATCCCAGCGGGAAGCCTGGCTAACCTATGATGAGGTCATTAAGAAAAAAATAAGGCGACTTTTCCTTTTTTTCACCCTGCTGCAGGCTTTTTTATATATTGTATATGAATAAAGTGTATTGGCTGTTATAAAGCAAAGTGAGTGATACATCATTTGGAATTAACAAAATACAACCTCAAAATATAAAATTCAGAACAGGAGACGTACCGAATGATTAAATGTTGCTGTTGACTATGTTCATTCTTCTATTTTATGTAAAGTTTTTATTGAATGCACTGTCATTAGGAGCAGCAGAGGTACATGAGGTATGGTCACACATTTCTCTTTTCAACATATACTATTTTGCAGCATTCAGAATATTTCACTTGTTTAAAATACTACTCAGACAAGCAATACAAAACATCATACAGTAGATGCTTGTGTAAGTAAAGGATCATGGTGGTGACCGGCAAGTGCCAAAACAAAACCACACTGGCAGAGCCTACCTCAGTTTTCCGTGCTAGGGCAACATGTGAGGCAGTGCCACAAGCCTTTATAGCTGCTGACATGGTGCTCTCAGTGCCTTACGTAATTTAACTTTATTGTGAATTTTGAACACTAGATTTTCTTCTTTCTTTATTATATGCCTCAAAGTGTGCCTTTTCAGACATTTGCTGTTCATTTAATATTACTTCTGTCTACTTCTACGTTTTCCTGTTTACAGTCACGGGAGCATTTCCACACATACCCAAAGTTCTCATAACCTATCGATAATATTGTCCTGAGAAATTTAGTAAAGGCGTCAAGTCTTTGGGTCTCAAGCATAAAGTCCATTTATTTGGAAACACTAGTATCTTCAAGGGTATCAAACATATAAGAAGAAGTCAAAACACCTCAGTTATAAAACTTTGTGTGGATTCAAGCATGAAAATATGCATACATCGAAAAACAGAAAAGGCATACACCAAAAAATGAAAAAATAAAATACATAAATAAATACAATCAGATTTATACATTCAAAAACCTTTTGTATTACCTCTAAAACTCTGCCACTTGCTTTGTGGATTTTCCCAAAAATATTCCTTCAATTTAGGCATACAATTACCCATAATATATTTCTAAAATGAAAGCATACTCACGTTTGCTCTTTGTCTAGTGATATTGTCTCTCTTTAATGAGTAAAGGGTTAGGGTTAGTGGAAAAAACATCTTGAGAAAAAGTTTCATGTAATAGAAACATAGAAACAGGAGTAAATTAAGGAGTGTGGTTTATCAGCGAAAATGTTTTTTGCAGTAAAGTTGCCTGGTTTGTTGGTGACTTTGTTCGCTGAAGTATTCCTGAAAGTAAGTTTGCTGTGTGGCTGGCTTAGTCAAACATTTTTTTCCCAGCTCCCCATTATGCTTTACGAGGCTGGCATGAAATCACAGTTGTAGCAGCTAATGCTGGATTGGGCTGTCACTATCTGATCTGCGCTACCTGCCTAATTTGCATAGTATAGGGTGGTCCAGATCTAATTATGCAATTTTCATTATGCTATAACTTATTAATTTCATTACATAGAAAATCATCCAAAAAGTCCCGGACCATCGAGAAGTGTGTGAACTGACGACATGAAGAATCGTCTTTGCGCCAAACTGGAATTGTCCGCGCATAAATCAAAGTCATCCAAATGATATGGATCTGCATAATTAGATCTGGACCACCCTGTACATGTGCAGAATGTTCACATATGCATATCAGCGTGCTCCATCTCATAATATGCCCAATCTGCTTCACATTCACACAGGCGTAAATAATTTTCCATCATATACACTGTAAGAAGATGCTATATAGCGCCTGACCCAACACAAATTGGACACGGGAGGCATGTGGAAAATAAAAAGACTTTTATTCATCTTCAGCTGGAGGGCACGTCTTCCCCGTAATCCCTTCAGCCACAACACTGTCCCAAGCACTAGAAACCACCAGTAAAGCACAAGTACTTTCTCCTCCTTGGCACCACCACTTCTCCCTAGCAACCTTGTCCTCCTCCACCTGACTCTGGCCGATGAGTGGTGGTTGCTGGCTCCTTTTATAGTTCACCTAGTGCTCCAGGTGTTTGATCACCGAGTTCCAGCAGCACTTCCGGGTGTGACGAATCTGTTGCCTATACAGGCTCAGGAGTCCCAAACACAGCAACCCCTGGCGGAACCTGCGGGACCCAACAGGGCTGCACCCAACTCCCATTCCCAGGGAGCCCTGTGGGAAACCGAGGCACTACTAAAGCCCAGAGGGGCAACCATCTAGCATCCAGGGGGAGGTATTGCACTGTCCTGGGCTACTCCCCCTGAATATAGTGTGCAGGGGCGTCCCGGCTGGGCATGGACGCCAGCTGGCTGCCACAACACACATGTGTGATGTTACTACCAAATTGGTACTCCAGTTGTATTTGCACTCTGAATGCATTTAAAAAAAATCTTCACTCAATATTACACTTTATGGCATGGCCTGATCTAAACTGCACACATGGCTACACAACTTGCAGTATTTTAATTTGAAGGATACATTAGCTGACCATAATGAGAATGTTATGAAAAGACTTATGACATAATTTACCTAGACTTCCTAAGAGTCAAAAAGACCGGGACAAGTGTCAGAATGTAGAAAGTAGAAATGTAGAAAAGTGCAAAGTGCTACACCTAGACAAAAGGAACATCGGTTATGAATACAAGAGAGGAGACACTGGCATACAGGAAGTGACCTCTGAAAAGGATTTAGGGGTTTATGTTGACACAACATTTTCATTGCCTAAGCAATGCACGGAAGTAATTAAAAAGGCAAATAAAATGTTAAGTTATATCATAAAAACTGTTGAATTTAAGCCAAGAGGTATCATAGACCACATCTGGACTATTGTGTGCAGTTCCAGTCACCACAGTACATGAAAGACATAGCAGCACATGAAAGTGTGCAGAGGAGAGCAATCAGGTGCATTCGAGGACTTATTGACATGTCCTACTCTGATAGACAGTTATTTAAAATCCTCAAAGGCATTGATAAAGGAGATCCAGAGACATTCTTTCATCTTAAGAGTGAATCACATACTCGAGAACATCATTGGAAAGCCCTTAACCTGCAATTGCGTCATCCTGGGTTTGACGTTAATCTGCATCCAGTCCTGCAGGCAGGTCTTCCAACTTGCAGGGAAAACTTGAGGGTTTGGTGGCAGTATTGGCTACCGTAAAAACCTCACATTGTTCTAGTGTGGTGCTGACGTGTCACCCACTGCACACGGGTCCCAGTCCAGGTGGTTCAGCATGTGGTGCGTGTGGCAACATGCTATCAGCACATGCTCCCAACCTCCACCTCCTCCTCATCCTCCTCATTTATGACTGAAGCCAGAAAGCACTTCTTTATGTTAAGAGTTGTGGGTCTCTGGAACAAACTACCAAGACATGGAGTTGAAACAGAAACTTTGACAACCTTTAAGAAGAATCTGAATGAAATATTGGGACAACTTGGGCATTGTCTTGAAGCAAATGGACTCCTTGAGACAGCAGTCCCTGTGGCTTGGATCGAATAGCAGGCTTTACATTAGTCTCCAGCAAGTCACAGTAACTTGTACCCCTCGGCATGCAGTGTTTGACGAAAACTCGTGTGCACGAGTGGTTGGCGAGGACAAGACAAAACCTTTTATTCTGCTGGAGTCCAGGCCCTTCCAGGCAGGTGGCACTAGTGCATTGAGATGGGTGGAGACTCCATTGAGAGATGACATGATTAGGTTTGTTCCATTTTTTAATAAATCTCACTTTCTAACTTTAGCTTGACTCCCCCTCGTATTTGTAGTCCAGTGAAAATCAACCTTGACCTTTGACTAGTTCACTTTGACTTAAATCTGGCTGAATAAAGAGATGACATTTATTTCTAGATTGCCCCTTTAAGTTATTTCTAGTAACGTTTGCCAGAAATTGCTACTAGTTTTCATATGAATGGGAGCCTACAATAACTTTTAACGTTTTCATTCACTCTAACACACTTATGAAGAATTGATTCTGTAATGCACTGTTTTTCTGCTTCACTATAAGGCTGCTATCATCAGTGCCATCCATTTCTACATTGCATTGTAATATCAATTGCCTAATTTAGTGTCTTTAACCGGGATCAATGGTGATGACGCATCATCGCCCCACAGTCCAAGGTGTGGACTCGGCTTGAATGAGTTCTGGTGCTTTTAAATATGCTATTGATTAGCAGGAGGAAAGAGGTGCTGTAGCAAGCTGAGTATTGACTAACTTGAGCTGTGCGTTGTTGTCAGTGCCATCCAAGAGAGTGGCACCAGCTTTTCTGTCATGTGCTCATGAAACACATGTAGAAGCAGAGCACACGTTGCACAGACCACAAAAAAAATGCAATCAGTTAATAATACAGCGGACTGATGTACACAATGATGCAAATGACTCACTATCTAAATCCACTTCCTGCGATTTGACATGAAATTACCAAAGCAGCTAAGGATCAATTGCACTGAAAAGTAAAATAAGGTTCTAATCGCATTTTATGATTTCCCAGGGATTTATTCTTGCAGCGGATGTGTCATTGGATTTATCTAAAATTGTGAAAGTCATTTTGTCATTTCACAGGCACTCTAAACAATTAGTCAGCAGCCGAGCTCGATTTGCTCATTTTGGTTCTGCATTTTGTCCAACTTGGATGTGCGCTTTGTGAATAAAGTTAAAATGACTTTAGGATAATAACAGACTTTAGTGTTTTTGTTGTTTTGCTTTATAGTACGCATGAAAACCCAGAAACACAAGAGAGAGGGTTGGGGTACTACAATACAATACAATACAATTTATTTTTGTATAGCCCAAAATCACACAAGAAGTGTCACAATGGGCTTTAACAGGCCCTGCCTCTTGACAGCCCCCCAGCCTTGACTCTCTAAGAAGAGAAGGAAAAACTCCCAAAAAAAACACCTGTAGGGAAAGAATGGAAGAAACCTTGGGAACGGCAGTTCAAAGAGAGACCCCTTTCCAGGTAGTTTGGGCGTGCAGTAGGTGTCAAAAAAAGGAGGTCAATACAATACAATATGCAGAATAGAACACAAGTAATCCTCATATACAATATAATAGTGCAATAGAAATCTTATATATCACTACAAGGATAAGCCCGTGTAATGAGAAAAAACAAGGCAAGTACTGGATGTAAATATTAGCTGTGCTACCCATCTAAGACAAGTTTAAATCTAAGTAACCATTGTAGACCTCTGCATTAATTTTTCAGGGTTCAGCCAGTTACCTTACCAACAAGACAGCCAGCACGTATAGCACCATCATGTCTGTCAAAGCCACTCCAAATAAATGAATCACTGGTCACTGCCTCCTTCTCTCCTCTCGCAAGCTACATCAACCTCTACCCGATTCTGGATACTTGATCCGAGGAAGGCAGTTCCCTTCATTCTAGCTGCCCCTGGAAGTGCTCCCGATCTTCTGCACACATTGTCTGTCAGCACTTCCGGGTGAGGCCATAACATTGGGACTTCCACGTCCTGCAGCTCTCCCATGACACCCTGCAGGACTGTCCCCCATGACTACAATACCCAGCATGACTTGTGGGCAACCATGTGGGGATCCGAGACTGGGCTTGCTGCCATCTAGTGCCCTGTGTAAGCTGTCTCCAACCCCTCCTTCCGTTTCCCTGCCAGGTAAGGACGCTGGCTATCCCTCACAACATCAAGAATAACTGGTTTTATTTGTCAGGGACTAGAAAATAAAAGTAGGAATGTAAACTGGTAATCAGTACAGGAGGGTGAAATATCTACTGCAATAAAAGGAAAACATTATAAAAAATAAAGATTCATGGTCCTTTCAGTTTCATTGCTATGAAGGGACATGGCCCACAATAGAAACATTGAGACAAATCAGGCTTGAAAAATGGAAGGCCAGTTTATAATCATTAGTTAACCTAATATGCTGCACTTTGAGATTTGGAAAGAAAATCAGAGTACCTGCAGGAAACCCCACAGTGACAAAGGAAGAATGTGCAAACTCCACACAGATGAGGAGCAGGCGGTGGGCACAAACTGAGGACACTAAATCCATGATGTAGCAGTGCGTATGACTGTACAGTCCAGTATGCTTGATTCAAATGAAATCTGCTTACCTTGATAAAGAAGAAAAAAAAATCCTTAACGCAGATGTTATCCGATTACATTCAACCTAACATACGGTAATAAGTTTACCATGGCTCCTACTGTCTGCTGTATGTTGTGGCAGACAACCAGGAACTTTGCCCCACTGGGACTTCTGGAACAGGGAAGGAACAAGAGAGGGGCAATGTATTCCCCTGGACGCTAGAGGCCAGACCGTCTGGATTCCATCAGGGCCACCTGAGCCAAAGACAACAGCACTTCTCCCACACCAGAGTGCTTCCGGGTGCAAGGGCAGCACTTCCACCACACTAGAAAGTGCTGCCGGAAGACCATCACAGAGCACCTGGAGCACATCCGGGGTTGGACAAAAGGGGCCGCCTCACTCCATTCTGGGAGCCAGAGTCGGGTGGCAGTAGACGGAGCTTGCAAGAGAGAAGTGGAGGCGGCTGAAGGAAGGAAAAGAAGAACTGAGTTTAGTGTGGTGAGTTGTGCACTGTGTTTATGCTGTGCGCATGAAAGAAAATAAATGGGGCATGTTTTGGACATTTGGAGTCCGTGTCTGTCTGTGTCAAGGCTGATCTTTCACAATGACTAAATTAAACTGGTAACTTGTAAGTATTCTCAGATTGAAAATGGCATCAAAAGTGTGTCTGCTACTATAGAACACCGATGGGAATATTATCCTCATTGTCATTTTGAGCATGCAGAGCGTGTGGATTTACATTATTGACAAAAATTGGTATAGTAGGTGCTGCGTGGATTTTTCTGCTCTATTCACAGCAATAAACTCCCCACCATTAAGCTTCATTATAAACCCTTGGAGGATCTAACATGTTTAGAATAATGAAATGTTAAATAGCAAGATGGGAAAAGCACTGACTGCTCTGATCAGTGTGTTGGTGTCTGTTTTGACTTGGTGGAGTTCTATATTACTCTACTTTCCCCTTTTGTATTATTAATGTGTAGCCTTTGTCAGAATGCCTCAAGTCTCATAGATTTACCACTGTTTATAAGGTATTGTACTTTATAACTTCTTCCCACCTTCCCTTCTACATCTATAACCTAAGGCAATTATATAGAGTAAATGACAAAAAGGAGTTAAGTTACAACTTTAAGTAAAGAATTATTTGTAATATTCATAAAATAAAAACATAAGCAAAGTACAAGTGAATATTGGCAACCATACGACCTGATAAATTCTGATAGTGTAGTTTCAGATGGCACACATACTTGCAGTTACTTTAAATGTCTTGAGTTTACACTAGAATCCCTTAAGCCTATGAAAAAATGTGTAATCCTGGGCCACCTTAAATTCCTTTGCACCTTTCCATCAGCGTCTTTTGTTCTGCTAATGTGTCTATAAGCACAAACAGCAAGCAGCCTGCTATCCCACGACACCCCCAGAGGAGCTGAAGTCTGTCTCAAAATTCTTAAAGCTCAAGTGTGTTTATCTGAGTGTGAAGTGCCTGGAGTTGTATAGGGTAAATAATATATTGTTATTTGTAATAGATACATTTCAAGTGTGTTCCGTGTCTACAAAGATCTGTGTAAGCGTAGGATGACATGAAATGCGAGGCAAGAAATGCTGAACCCATACCTAAACCAGAAACGTTCATAATATGTGAAGACTTTAGTCCAAATATTAAATAAACACGTATGCTTTTATTCAAGAATATAACCAAAGTAAAAAAAACAAAAAATCATTCAATTTACATGTCAATGTGTTACAAACGCAAGGTCAAATGTCAATTAATTTAATTTAATAGTAATAATAATAATAATAAAAGTAATTCTTTACATTTACTAGGGGGGCAAGCCCCCCTGGAGCCTTCGGCCCCCAACCGCTAGTTGCGGCCAGAATATTAGCAAAATCTGTAAATTTACAAAAGAAGATGTATTATTTATTGGAGTCAAAATCACGAAATTCTATAAATATGTAAAAGAAAAATTCACTATTATTTAATGGAGTAAAAGTCATGAAATGAGAATAAAATATTTACTCTCTTACCGATTGGAGTATTCCCGTTAAACTGAGGTCCACTATGCTTGATGAGTATTTATAAGAGACTCAATGATTCATTCATTTTAACTGACATTCTTATAAATGACTCATTTAAATACAGGTAGTCTTCAAGTTACGAACATCCAACATACGAATTACGAATGTGGCCACAGTTGCTCCTTCATCTGTCTGGGTGATGTGATGCAGGCTCCTCAGTAACTGCCACTCCGTCATCTTTGGCCTAGGGATGCTGTAAGCGGTGACTGGAAGGGGCGATTTCGCTGCTCGCGCAGTGTAGTGTCCCTCGAGAGGCTCCAGTTGATGAATGGGGCGGTGGGAGCCATACCCCATTCATTCTCAGTGGGCGGCTAAGTGCGCGGCAAGCGGTGACCCGGGGGTCCATAGTTGCCAGAGCCACAGCTACCGCTTGTGTGCAGGATGGAAGCTTGATGGGGCGGTTCACTGCCCGCCCACCACGCCACCGCAGCTATTGCTCCCGACTGCCCCATTCGTTCTCAGTGGGCGGCTGGTGATGCTGCAAGCAATGACCTGGTTGTGGCTAAATGCAGGCCATTGAGGGTGAATGGAGAGTCAGGGGACAGCATTGTATAGTGTGCCTCGGGTGGCTGCCTGTTGAATGGGGGTGGTGGTGGGCGATTCACTACTCGCCTTTGGCCACACCCTGTTCGTTCTCGGTGGGCAGACGCTGCAGGCAGCATACTGTATTGCAAATGGAGGTGACTGTGTGGTAGGTGAGTGGTGAATCGCCCCTCGCCTCCCCCATTCATTCTCAATAGCAAGCCTGTTTGTACTGTTACATGCATAGCAGGAAGTTGTCTCTCATTCAGTACACCAGACGTGCTGTCGAGGGGTGCCATCCTGCTGTGATAGTGTGTACAGTGCTATGTAGAAGAGCTCATCTTAACCTTTAGTCTTCACCCTTCAACAATGTCTCTGAAACACAAATCTGATGCAAGTGCTGGTGATACAGTAAAGAAGAGAAAAACCATCTCCATGGAAACTAATGTAGAAATAATAAAAAGTTCTGAGAGAGGTGAAACTCCATCATTCATTGGTAGAGCACTTGGTTATACTCAGTCAACAATAGCATTTATTAAAATAATGTACCTGTTCCAACTGACATACAAATTCAACTTAAGAATAAACCTACAGTCCCTATCTCGTACGTAACCTGGGGACTGCCTGTAACAGGAAAAATCACATGAAAACTAAGGTTCTATGCAATTGATCATCGTAACTCAACCTTCAGCTAACTAAATCACCTAAATACAAATATTGGTGTTATAGAATAGATCTTTTTTTTTTAATAGTTTGTTCCTGCGAAAGAAACTTTACTCGATCAAAAATAAAACCACAATTTTCTTGGTATTAAAAACCATGACTTTCTTGAGATTTTAGTTTATAATTTAAAAACGAAATACAATGTGAAAATCTAACAATATCACATTAAAGTTAATAAATTCTGAAAAGAATGACACCAAACATATATATGTACCACTACCACTAATGTGCAGCATCCACCTGGACGGCAGCCATTTTGTGCCAGTACACTCACTACACATTGGTGGTAATGGTGGTGAAGGGGTGAGACATTGTTAGCCAATTAGAGACAGGGGATGATAAGGGGGCCAGAATGACCAGGCAGTGGTTGTCAATTTAGCAAGGACATTGGGACACACCCTACTGTTTACGAAGAACACCCAGGGATCTGTAATGGCCACAGATAGTCAGGTACTCAATTTTAGGTCTCATTTCAATGACAGTGCCATTTTAAAGGCACAGTGTCCCCATCACTGCACTGGGGCATTGGGATGTACATTCAGACCACCTCTTCCAGCAGCAACCCAAGTTTTTCCTAGATGGTCTGTTAGCTTGAAGTAGATGACCTGTTCTGAAGTGCATGTGGCATTGCTGAACGATAAAGCAGGTGTCAGAATATTATATTACTGTTATTCCAAGTACGAGAAAAGTCTTCTTTTGTCTGTCAATTCCATTCCTGCAATGGCAACAATTCCTGAAGTAAAAACCCCCTTCCTTCCCATCCACTCCGAGGCCTTCACCAGTTTCTGTGCCTGCATGAACTGCATGCATAAATCACAGGCTAAGCTTTTCTCAATGCCAGAAGAGTTTCAATTGAAGTAATAAATATTTCATACAAGCAAATTAAAGAATGAAATCAATACAGAGAACAAAACATCTAGTGTAAAAGCTAACGTAGAAACGAATACATTACAGCTCCGGCTGGCCTTTTCAGATCTGTGTCAGCTGCAGCATCAATCTGAGAATGGACTACCTTCACTGTTCATGTTTAGCTTTTTTCTGAATTATTCCTCCATCCATCGCCCCCATCTGCTATACCTTGCACTTTCTGCTGCTCAGATAGGCACTCACAACCCTGAACCGGACTGAGGGGGTTGGATGGGTTTCACCCATTTCAATATGGTGTTAATATAAAGACACTGAATCGCTGACCAGCTTATATCCGACAGGCTTCTTCTCAGGAGGCAGCAAACTGGCAGCAGCTATGGGAATGCATTTTCCATTACTAAATAAAATGAGATGTTAGCTGTGCTAGCCTTTGGAGAACAGGAGATATTATCAGGTGTATTGATTGGCCCACTTAAAGCTATTGTGCGCTTCAGCACTTCAGCATGGCAAACAATTATCCTTACACAGTGAAACATTTTGCTTCTGCTGCATTATTGAAGATGAAGTGTGAGGAGCATGGTGGTGCAGTGTTTAGAGCTGCTGCCTCACAGATCCATCACCCATGGTTCAAATCTTTCACCTATTTGTGTTTGTAATTGTGAGAGCAGATGGGCTGGCATCCATCCTGGTATTTAGGATAATCATCATGGAAGGGCATCAAGGAGAGAGGTGCATTCCCGGCCAGGAGGATCACCGATTTCAATCCCATTCGGGAGGAACAAAAATGGATGGATGAAAGATGAAGGGATTTTATGAGCAGTTTATCCCATCAATGTGAGAGGTGCCAGTGTTTCAGTGATACAGTCTGGACACCCGCAGGTGTCCAGTGTGGAAGGGCAACCATGTTGGAGTCATGGGGGATGTTGTGAAGATTGGATCTCCCTATTATGGGAAACTTCCATATGAACCAAAAGTGCTTCCTTTAGGCAGTGTCATAGCACCAGAGGTATTACAGGGTCCAGCTGAAAAGAGGGAGCCTCGGCTACCTCAGCGTCAGAATCAGGAGAGGGTGGTTGAAGCTGACCAAGGCAGCAGTGGAAGGAGACAGAGGTGCATATCCTTTCAATTACATTGTGTTGGACTGCTTTTTAATGTGCTAAGGTACGAGTATGAAATAAACATTTTTTTTTTATTTTCTCCTTGAAATGGTGCTTGGTTCAGTTGTGTCTGGTGGTGAGGGCACTGGCATGGCCCCTACAGTCCACACTGTCTGTAAGGAGTTCTATTGTTGACGGTGCATTCGCAGCACTAGAGCAAGCAGAATCCTTTCTGGTACCACAAGTTTGCACTGTTGCTTAACGTACTTAAAGCAGCAGTCATATCTGTGAAGCACGTGTAATGGTAAGTGCCCAGACTCATGCATACAGAAAACCCACAGCACTACATACATTGTGAAAATGGAAGATAATAAAATGAAACAAAATGAAAAACTAAGAATAAAATGTAAGTGCAAGCATAAAAACTGAAGAATGACACCTCAGTAGCTTAGCCCACCTTCACGCAGCTAACAAGGCCACAGCTAACACCTTATACTGCCGATGCACTTTCAACTTAATGTTTAGTCGTCAATACACTTCAGCACAGATCAAGTGAAGCAGCACCAAGGATGGCGCGGTACATTGCTGGTGTCATGATTTGGATGGTGGCGTGCATTTTTTTTCACAATGTTTCTTAGTTTTTTCAATATTTCCAGGGTAAGAAAGACATTTTATTAATAAGTGTTGACAATGTTGTGCACCTATAGGACTGTTTTGTTTTCTTATTGGCACCGCCTTTTTACTTTCTCGTGTACAAAGTATAGGGTAAGTAGGATAATCATTAAAAGATTCAATGTCGAGATTTTGATGATTCTCGATGTTTTAGACCTCGCAGAATTTCTTGTATACGAAGTATAGGGAAAGTATTGTAATCATCCAAAGATCTGATGTCGGGATTTTGATGAATCTCATCGTTTTAGACCTCTCTGACTTTCTAGTATACAAAGTATAGGGGAAGTATTGGAATCCTCCAAAAATTCGATTTCGAGATTTTGATGAATCTTAAAATTTTAGACATCCCTGAGTCCGAAAAAGCCATTTTTGGAATTATATCTGTGTGTGCATATAAACTCGATAACTTGAGTACGCTTTCATTTAGGTCAACTAAATTTTGCGTATGAGTATTAGGTACAAAATGTAGATTTCAGTCAAATTTTGGGCTATTTCCGTTAACCGGAACTAGTACTTTACCTTTTATTCATGCAGCTGCAGAATCCGAGTTATTCAACTTTACTTTTATAATAATTGTTCAATATACGAAGGACGTTCAAAAAGTTTCCACATTTTTTTTTCAACTGTATTTATTAAGAATTTCAAAAACAAATTACATCACTTTTCTATATATACTGTACACCTTCCTTTGCGATGCATTTTTCCCTGCATCGTACCAACTTTTTAATGCCATCAGCAAAAATGTTTTAGGTTGAGCTCATAGCCACTGATGCACTGCTGCTTTCACATCATTATCACATGAAAATCTGGCCATGGCTGTAGCTGGATGTCCGGAGCGCCCTGCATCTGTCACACTAGTACGCCCATGTTTTGAACTTTTCAATCCACTCATAGACAACTCTATGAGAGAGAACTTTGTCCCTATACTAAGCACACATGCAGAGATGAATTTGTACTCCAGGCACACCTTCTGCCCACAAAAAGCATATGACAGAATGCTGTTCCTCTTTGGTGCAATTTATAAGTTTGGCAGCCATCTTCACAACAGGGTGTATCCAGTAGTGGGCGCTAGCTCCCTTGTTGGAATGAATTCTTTTGTAATTGCAGCAATACAAACACATATAAAATATGTGTACAGAGCACAGTGACATATTAAACTTATGTTACACAGGGTGACAACTCTTATACTAAACTGCAAGGGCAGCCGGCTTGCCAGACAGAGCTAGTCACAGGACAGTCTCAGACACGACCAATTACTACTCCTCCAAACTTCACCGTTTCCAATGAAAATATAAAAGTGCGGAAACTTTTTGAACATCCCTTGTATCATTAATTTGATTTCATTTTTTGTTGATGGTTCTTTAATGTACATAATATAAAAATATAATCATTGTCTCACGGTTTACTCCTCAAATATCCATCCCCATATCTGAGTATATGAGAAAGTCTAGGTGAGACCACTCCCGATTTTTTTTATTGCGGATTGCTATGTTCTCAAGGGGCAGGACGATCAGGAGCGTATGACATGTGACATCATCAGTGCAACTCTATAAAGGTCAGTGTGTATATGCAGCAAGCGTCTGAGATTTCAGATTTCTACAAAAAAAAGGTTTAATGATGATGATATACTGTAGTTTATTAATTCCCAAAGGAATATTATTTTTTCGCATCACCTTTAGGGATCAGGTTTATTTCTATAATTTGGTTACAAACTCTTATTCTGTTCTTTGACTTTGTTTAACGCCTGCTTGATTGGGCTTTGTTAACAATGGTCTGCCAAAAAAAAATATTTTTTTAGCTCCAAAACATATACGGGTGGGTTTTTTTTTCGTTTTTTTTTTAGATTTGTGGGTGTTGAATGCAAAAATTGGCACCAGAATTGCTGTATCACATCCAGTTTTTGAGAAAAAAAATGTTTAAAATGAAAAACACCAAGGATGGGCTGGTGTCCTCCCAGAAAAATCCTCTCTTCACTTCATTATTCATCTCTTCACAAGTAATTCTCCTCAGTCTGTTCATAATATACGTTCCGGCTTGTAATAAAAAATGTCTTAGTGGATTAAGATCAGTCATTTTTTTTAACCCGCTTTGCCCTAAACAGGGTCACAGGTGGGGCTGGAGCCAATCCTGGCTAGTATAGGGTGCAAGGCTGGAACAAACCTTGGACAGGATGCCATGTCAGTGGATAAAGATGCCATTAATTTAGACTGCTTGGAGGTGATGCTAATGTACACTAAATAACAAGTGTAAAAAAGCTCAATCTGAAAAAGTGCCAAAGAATCACTTCTTCACTGTCCAGGGCCTACAGAACACCCCCGACATTCAAGCTGGTGAGGAATAAGGCAGTACAAGGAATTAGTGGGGTTACACAGGACTCAACAGGGGCCTATTAAAGGTGACATGGAATCAATCTTAGATGGTGATTGCAATGGGGAAGAGAATTGGGAATGGCTGCCTACCAGAAAGATGAAAATACACTACACAATCCTCCTCGCAGAGGGCACTGCAGCTGGGTAGGCCTACCTAGAAGGGACAAGACTGCTGAGAAGTGACAGTCATATCCACTGCACAGGTCATAACTGTTAATCAATCAGAACAAGATTTAAAATCACAAGTGAGCTGCACTGCACCCCCCTATCTTCACAAAAGCCCCCAAGCACATAATGGACAGGCCTTACGTATCCATCATCTAGTGCTACCTGGCATGACTCATCTCAGAGCTACAGCTGCCTAACAGGAGTGTGACTCACCTTATAAGTGCAGATAATTAACACAAGCATGACTCAAAGCAACATTAATACAACATTATCCTTTCTTGTAAAACTTCACAGTTATTAACAGAAATTGTTTGCAGAATCTATCATTTACTTAACTAATTGCTCCATAATATGTAAGTTGGTCATCTTATCCCAGTAGTACATACTGAACTGTGTTTTTACAATATAATAGATAGATAGATAGA
>JANRMT010062822.1:39544233-39556326 GCA_026402145.1 Polypterus bichir lapradei
ACACACATGTTTATTGTTCTTTGGCACAGCACAATGCACAAACCCCAGTAAAGCTCTGTCCTTTCTTCTTTTCTCCAACCACCTCTACTTCTCTCCCACAAGCTCCGTCTCCTTCCTCCCGACTCCAGCTCTTCTTTTATACCTCCAGCCTCTTTTTATTACCTCACCCGGAAGTGCTTCAGGTGCTCCTCGATCAAGTTCTGGCAGCACTTCCAGGTGTGGCGGAAGTGCTGTAGACCACGGCTCCGAAACTGTCCAGGCGCCCCCTGGTGGTGGCCCCGATGTAAACCAGGGAGACTGCCCTCTTGTGTCCCGGGGGAGGTACTCCTGGTGATATGTCCACTCCCCCGGTCCTCTCCTCACAAGGATGTCCTGGCCGGCCAAAGTCCCCGGCCGTCTATCACTATATATACTGCATATATATATATATATATATATACACACACACACATATATATATATATATTATATATATATATATACAACAGTCAGGCACAGCATTAAAACCACCTACCTGCATAATAATGCATGCGTAGATCCCCCTTGTGCCCCCATAACAGCTCTGCCCCACTGGGGCATGGACTCCACAAGGCCACCTTCAGAGGTGCTCTGTGGTATTTGACACCAAGACATTATCAGCAGATCCCTTAAGTGGTGTAAGCTGTAAGAATGGACCTCAATGGATTGGATTTATTTTTCCAGTACATCCCACACTGTGGACTTACTTATTCCACAGAAGGAAATGGCATATATGTTAATTTTCCATCCATCCATTATCCAACCCACTATATCCTAACTACAGGGCCACGGGGGTCTGCTGGAGCCAATCCCAGACAACGCAGGGCGCAAGGCAGGAAACAAACCCCGGCAAGGTGCCAGCCCACTGCAGTATGTTAATTTTAAATTGTGTAAATTATTGGAAAGTCAAATTTTCATTTTTTTTTTCTTTTACAGCACCTTTGTTTGTAGATACTGCTTAAACTATGATCAAATGTTGATATATCCACATATGATAAAAACAAAAAAAAACTTTGACAGGGTGTACTTACTTTTTCACGTTACTGTATGCTTAGAGCTCCCTTTTGTGCCCTGACCTCCATAGAGAAAAGAGAAAAGTTAAATCCCATATAGGTTGTCTTCCCCAACAGCAAAGAAGACCTTATATACCATAATAAAGGGATGCCATGCACCCTTACATAGAGTTGGGGGTCTGCATGTGTCAGTGATTTTTCCTTTAAAGGACCTTTTAAAGCCCCAAGTTCATCCAGTAAGCCCCCCTTTCTCATTCAAATCTGAGTCACTACCTACAATATGATTTTTTTTTGTTTTAACAGTTAAACTCATGATCACACAATGAGTTGAAGGCAGCGATAAAACAAAATCTCCAGTGTGACTACACTATTCACATGTTCTCTCCAAGCTGGCCCAGAATGGGGTCTGGGGTTTGAACTCTCATACCTAGTTGTTGCCTTTACATGTTTACATGTTCTCTGCATGCATATGAGAATACCTGATGACTCCGAAAAAGTCCAGTGAGTGTGGATGTGCATATGTGTGTGTGTCCAGTGGGTGCTCCATATGCTGCCCAGATAGGCTCTCCTCCCTGCAGTGCTTCAGTGCATTAAGCTGGTTTGGTGATGGATGGCTAGACAAGGTGGAAACTTATTCTAATTAATACAGACGCAATACTTGCACTTGTTGTGAACTACTACAATAGCGGCATTCTGAACTCATATCCAACAGTAATACAGATCACAAAGAATGACAGGAAAATCAAGCAGCTTTAAAGTGCCATTGGGTGATTTAAATATGCCAGCCAGGATTTAAAGATGACCATACTCAGCATGATCATTGTGACCTGTGACCAAGAAAGTCACCCCTTGGTTCCCAGTAAAAAGCTGCTTTCTATCAGGGCATATTCAGAGTGTATTCAGATCCATTCACATTCTTCACAGTTTATTGTGTAGATTTAATTTTATGGATACATTTGCCATTTTTGCCCATCAATATACACTTAATAACCCATAATGATTAAAAATCAAAACCTGGAATCTCTCATTTATATGAGTATCAACTTGAACATCCTTAAATCATTACATTTTAGAAACACCTTTTCCAGCAGTTACAGCTTTGAGTCTTCCTGGGTAAAGCTCTACAAGGTTTGCACAACTGGATTTGGGCAGTCCACCCCATTCTTTCTGGTAGATTTTCTCAAGCTTAGTTAGACTGGATGAGAAGGGCCTGTAAACTGCCAGGCAAACTTCACGTCTGTTCAAAGATGTTCTATGGGGTTAATTGTAAGTCTGGGCTTTGGTTGGGCCACTCAAGGACAGTCTGACACTTGTCCACCCCAAAGCATTGTCTTGGCTGTACGTGTTGGGTCATTGCCATGCTGAAACGTGAGCTGTCACCCCAGTCTGAGGTCACGAGTGCTATGGAGCAGGTTTTCTTTAAGAACCTCTATGTATTTGGCTGGCTTCCTCTTTCTTTTAAGTCTGACCAACCTTCCTGTCCCTTTCACTGAGTAGCATCCTAATAGCATCATGATGCCATCAAAATGGTTCACTGGTATTAGGCAGGTGATGGGCAGTGTTTGGTCTTCACCAAACATAGGGTATGGAGTTCTGCCCAAAAAGCATTCAATCTTTGTCTCATTAGACCAGATAATCTTTTTCCTCATGCTCTCAGAGTCCTATAAATGGTGTTTGTCAAGTGTGGCTTCCATCTACCAAAAACACCTGATTTATGGAGTGCTGCTTTACATTGTTATCTTTCTGACAGGTTCTCCCATCTCATCAGAGGACTTCTGAAGCTCTGTTAGAGTGGCCATTGGGTTTTTGCTCACCCCTATTACCAAGGCCCTTCTTGACTCAGTTTAGCTTCACAAGAGTCCTAGCATTTCCAGACTTCTTCCATTTTTAACAATTTCCACTGTGCTTATAGGAACACTCAAACTTGTAGAAGGGTATTGATCCCCTATCCCTGATCTATGCCTCACCAATGCTCTCAGAGTCCTTTAAATGCCTTTTGTCAAGAGTGGCTTCCATCAAGCCCCTCTACCAAAATCACTTGATTGATGAGATGGTTGTCAATCTGACAGGTTCTTCTGTCTCAGTAAAGGATTTCTAAAGCTTTGTTAGACTGGCCATTGTGTTCCAGGTCACCTTCCTGACCAAAGTCTTCTTACCTGGTTACTCATCATAGCCAACCAGCCAGCTCTAGGAAGGTTCCGATCTTCTTCCATTTCACAATTATTGAGGCCTCTGTGCTCCTGGAAACAGCAGTGTGGTTTGATACCTTTGTCCTGATCTATGTCTCACCATAATTTGATCATGGAGATCTACAGAGAGTCTCTATGGCTTCATGGCTTGGTTTTTGTCCTGACATGCATTGTGAACAAGTGGGATCTTCTATCTTCTAAGTTTGTGTCTTTCTAAATGATGTCCAATCAATTCAGTTGATCACAGGGTGGACTCCAAGCAAGTTCTAGAGACAACAAACAGGATACACCAGACCACCATTTTGTCTGCTACAGCAAAGGGTCTGAAAACTTAAATGAATGAGAGATTTCAGTTTTTGATTTTTAATTCTTCTTCTTTCGGCTGATCCCGTTAGGGGCCGTCACAGCGGATCATCTTCTTCCATATCTTTCTGTCCTGTCTTCTGCATCTTGCTCTGTTACACCCATCACCTGCATGTCCTTTCTCACCACATTCATAAACCTTCTCTTAGGCCTTCCTCTTTTCCTCTTGCCTGGCAAGCTCTATCCTTAGCATTTTTTTCCCAATATACCCAGCATCTCTCCTCTGCACATGTCCAAACCAATGCAATCTTGCCTCTCTGACTTTGTGTCCCAACCGTCCAACCTGAGCTGACCCTCTAATGTCCTCATTTCTAATCCTGTCCATCCTCAACACACCCAATGCAAATTTTAACATCTTTAACTCTGCCGCCTCCAGCTCTGTCTTCTGCTTTCTGGTCAGTGCCACTGTCTCCAACCCATATAACATAGCTGGTCTCACTACCGTCCTGTAACACCCTAATGTGGCTCTGGTGTACCCCATGAAAATCAGCATTCGCCTAACCATTCTGACTTCTTTTCTCTCTCTCCCTTTCGAGCCTTTCCCATAACTTGTGTGACTCCTATTCTTTCATTGTCCTCGGTAATCCCTTTCCAGCTCTGTAACTCCTCACAGAATGAAAGAGTGTAAGTGCCACCCCTCTCTTAGAAATCCATTGTCGGCGACTGTAAGAGTATCACCTCGGAGCCCGACACTCAATTACCAGCATAATGATAAAATACCAGTGTGCTGCTGAATAGTCGGAGCAAGTTATTAAAGGAACGTGAGCTCTGCTGCAGAGTCCACAGCCTGCAGTCCGTGCCATTCCTTTGCCCAGGTAAAACTCAATAAGCTTTCACTTCTTTAATTCAAAAAGCCCACACAATGTGAAATGGAGACACATGCCTCAGCTTGAGAAGATGGAAGATGTTTAATTTTTTTTTATTATGATACACATGCTGAGTTAGCCTAGTGTTGCCTGAGTCAGAAAGTGGAAAAGTAAGAAGTAATTCCAAGTAATATACAGTAATATCAAACTTGATTGCCCCCAAATATGTCAATTTAGTATGTTCAGTAACTATTGTTAGTATTGGAAAGCTTCTTTGTATACAGTATTCTTTGTTGTTCTGTTTTAAAGATATAGACTTGTAAATACTCTATGTCATGTCATTTTCTAACCCGCTTAACCCAGACCAGGACTGAAGGGGGTGATGGAACCCATCCCAACTAGACTAGAGTAGACTAGACAGCAATACAGTATGAATGAAAACACAGTAAACAAGTAGAAGACTTGCACAAAGCCAAACCATTGTTTTATAGTTCAAAAATATAGCTCAAAAAAGCAATAGAATTAATATAGTTCAAAAACCAATAGAGTACACTTACAATATGCACACATAACACCAGCACAATACACGTAATACAGTATGCAACAAACCCCAACAGAGTGATGACACAAAATCAACAAAGAATGCGCATAAAACCAGCCCAAGATGCACATAAAATCTGATATTGTATTTGGATAACATCAATTTAGTACACAGAATACACCAATATAATATACACATTAGAAGATATGCATAAAATCAGTATACATACAGTGGCGTGCAAAAGTATTCAATCCCCTTGAAAGTCATCATAATTCTCTGCATGGCAAACGATTTGTACACAGATATTATCTATTCAGTATTTTTAATGTGACCTCTTCTGGTGTATCAAAAGTCACAACCATTTTCTGATATTTAAGTGAAGAAGAAAAATTCAAAAGTTAGTATTTCCATAAGAATTTTTAACCTCTTTGCTTTGGAAGTTCCAGTTTATACAAATGAAAAATGAATCACTCAATGACAGGTGATAAAGTACACTTTAAGCAAAATCAATATTGTAAATGCATAAATCCAGGACAAAACATACAATTTATTATAAATATAAAACCAAAGGGGAGGCCCTCACCACCCATATAATATACATACTGTAAACCAGTAGAGATTGCATACCAAACTGATATAGTATATGCATACAACTGATAAAGTATGCCTATAAAACCAATATAGTATGCCCAAAATATGCTTAAATCCAATGTGGAGAAAGCCAATGTACAGTAGTGCACAGAATACCCCAATGTAATACACACAAAGTACACATGCAGAAATCAATATTGTACATACTTAAAAACAGTATATAACATACAGTATAGTATGCATATAAAACCAAAGGGCATGTCCTCACAACCAATATAGTAGACACATACAGGTAAAACAGTAGAGTGCACATACCAAACCAACACAGTACACACATGAATCGATTAAAGTATGCCTATAAAGCTAGTACAGTATACCCAATACGCACATAAGTCCATCCATCCATTCATCCACTTTCTAAGCCTGCTTATCCTGAAGAGGGTCGCAGGTAAACTACGGCCTTTCCCAGCAAGCATCGGGCACAAAGCAGGAGCAAACACTGGACAGGATATCAGTCTGTCGTAGGGTGAACACACCAATGTAGAGTAATACACAGAATAAACTGATATAATATACACATTAAACCCGTAGAAGATAGAAGAATAAAACAAATATAGTTCATACATACATACAGTACATGCATAAAACAATAAAGTACACATCCTAAATTAATACTGTGCATACACAAAACCAGAATATACAGTAACATACAGTGAATGCCCTCACAAACGATATAGTATACCTCTAAAACAACAGAATAAATACAGTATACACATAAACCAGCAGACTATACATGCAAAACCAACACAGTATACACATACAACTAATAAAGTACACCTGAAAAGCCGATCTAGTACACCAATTCACACAAATCTAATAGAGATCAAACCAAAGTAGAATAGCACACACACAAAACTAATATAATGCACAGGTTAAAACAATAGAAGACGTGTTATCAAGAACATGGACCACCCTGGCCCACTAGTGAAAGCTCAACCTAAAAACTGCATCTGGACAGAAATGGCCAAGAGACTCAAGTGCAAAATTACTGTGACAATGTTAACTTGGAAAATTTGACAATGACGCAGTAAACGAGGATAACAATTAGTTTAAGACCACTTTTCTTATCAGGAAGTTCTGAACATTTGAACTAATAGTGTTTTCTTCACCCTTCCTGTCATGATCTCTTGAAGATCTGAAGGGGTTTGTTATGTTAAGATCAGCCTAAAAGTCTGGAACCTCTGAACTAAGCGGTCAAGATCTGCTCAAAGATTTAAAGTGTTCTGTCACTTGAGGATTACACTTTGAAACTGTTAATAGATTATTTAAAGCAAATGATGCTTTTTAGAGAATACTAAGTGTGAAGATTATAAGGCAGGAAAGTAGAAATAAAAATGAGAAATAAGCAAATACATTATATGTGCAAAGAAATGTATATTTTAATTATGAGTGTAGCTGTGGGTGCATAAGGCAGGATCGAGTACAGGTAAAACGCATACCGAAAGAAATCTCTCAGTCCAAAAGTTCATTTTAAAAGATTTAGTGACAATTCAAGACAAATAATCCATACAATAATAAAGAGAAAATTTTGTTACACATGTAGAGTAAAAAGCAGTGCGTTCTAACACAGGGATCAACAAGTCCAGTCCTGGAGGACCACCGTGGCTGCAGGTTTTCATTCTGACCCTTTTTTTAATGAGTGCCCTGTTTGTGCTGCTAATTAACTTCTTGTGAATTCATTTTAATTAAATTGCTTTTTAAAGATTTGTTCTCCAAAATTTGTTCATCGTTCCTCTGAGTTGCTTCATTTCTTTCCTTAAATGGCACCCAAACAGAAATGAAATGTGAAGTGAGGGAGCCAACAGAAGACCAACTAAGTCAGGGCCTCAATCTCCAACCAATTTCACTCCAACCAGCTGCTTAATTAGGCTGTAATTCTTGTTGTTCATTAAACTCGCTCTTTAATTTCGTGGCTTGTTGCTGCTGTCGTGGTGCATTAGCAGACATTTCCGAAATTGTTGATTTTCTCTTTCTAAGAGCACTGATAAAATGATTTGGGGACCTGAACAGATCGACATTTCTGAGACCTTCATCTTTCTTTATTTTCAGATATTGTGTGATGGACACCAGTTGTTTTGGCTCATTATTGTTTGGCTGCTAATTAAGAAAACAGAAGCAATTAAGGGGTCTGAGTCTTCAAGAGCAAGTCAATTAAAATGAATTCAAAAGAAGTTAATTGGCAGCAAAAACAGGTCACTCACTAAGAAAAGGGTTAGAATGAAAACCTGCCACGGTGGTACTCCAGGACTGGAGTTGGCAACCCTTGTTCTAACATACAGCACTACACGCTCAATAGAGCACATTAACTTTCATATTATTGGGCACGTAAAGCACAGTTTAAAACCCTGTG
Organism: Polypterus bichir lapradei; assembly: GCA_026402145.1. NCBI lineage: Eukaryota > Metazoa > Chordata > Cladistia > Polypteriformes > Polypteridae > Polypterus > Polypterus bichir. The sequence continues at coordinate 39,552,165 of JANRMT010062822.1, forward strand.
CCCTCCATGCCTTACTCACGGCAAGGCAGGTCACTAACTGAGACTAATCTATAGTCAGGGGAGCAAGAAGTAGTTAGAATATACCGATTCAATTCAACTTGTGGGAGTTATAAAAACCTTCCAAAGACTACACTATTATTTAGGCAAACATTTAATATAACTTAAATAACTAGCAAATATTTAGGCAAGCATTTAATATAGCTTAAATAATTATAAATGGCTCTTACAATGAGTTATAGATTGTAGCAGTAAGGTATTACACCTTGTTAGCCATAGTGGATGTAGTGAGAAGTCAAGCAAAATGAATCCTTTTTATTGCCTAACTGAGCCGATTACAATATGCAAGTTTTCAAGGCAACTAAGGCTCCTTCTTCAAGAAAGTTGCATATTGTAATAAGTTCAGTTAGCCAATAAAAGGTGTCATTTTGCTCGACTTCTCATTGTGTTATGGATTGTTCGACATGATAAACGACTGTTCATTTTAAAAGAAGCACTGCACCGTCCCGTAAGGGATTCCAGGGTGGGACAGAAGTTAGGAAGTTGGAGGATCTGCACGACTTGTTTTGATGTAAGCAGAATGAAAATTTAACAAGATGTACAGATTATCTTGGAGATAGAGAGGAAGGACAAAATCTGCTTTGTCGTTGAATATTATTTATATATTTTGTATTTAATACTTTATCTTTGTACAGTATTTTATTTCTCTGCTTTAATATTAATTTGGTCTAGATTGGTCTAGATTCTTAACTTTTTTATTTTGGTCCCAGAGGTCCAGGTGTTTGTCACCTTAGGGTGTTTTCATAAAATGGCTAAGTAGGATTAGGGATGTTTAATGCAGGCCTGTGAGAAAATGGCCAGCAAAAGGTAACCATACCTGTTAAAAGTCTCAACAACAGGTACTAGGACCAGAGATCTGCAACTCCAGGGTGAACCTTGAAGGGCCCTGAGATCACCATTGCCTTCTTACCTCTTAACCCTTAGTCTGGGAAAGGGAGATTGATAACCTGGCTGTCCCTCCAGACCCAGATCTAGACAGTGAATCTAACCAACATATGCACATACATCTAATAAAATATTCATGCAAATGTTGCTGTGGTCCCTCAGTCCTGCAGATTTATGTTGTACAATATCCACAACATCAGACAGTATCTGCAACACAATTCCTGGTCCCTGTGTTGGTCTTGTCAGGTCTGGACTACGGCAGCTGTCTGCTGGTAGAAGAAACCAGCATGTGTCACCAAGCCAAAATGCAGCAGCACAATTGGTGTTCAAGCAACTAAGGGGGGCACATGTCACTCCACTCTTTAGATCACTACATTGACTCCTAGTAGCTGCACATCTTGAGCTCAAAATGTTGATGCTTGACTACAGTGTAGTCAATGGGTCAGCACCTATATATATATAAATGTATGTACAGTATATATGGAGACACTTGTTAGGTCCTGTGCGTCTCTTCTTAACCACTGGGGTTTGCTGATGAACAGCACCTGGTGATGCCACCTCCACATGCTATCAAATCTCAGTCACTTCTGGCTGATGGAAGGAGCTTCTCACCTCCATTCTAACGTTGTTCCCCCATGATATGCTTAAGAAACGTCTTAAGTCTTTCTTGCTGGGTGAATTTCTGTCTAACTGATATTAGCTGTTTTGTAACCTAGGAATTGTAACTCACTTGCATTTTGTTCTGAACTCTTCGCTCGTGATGATCAGTTTTGTAATCTTGTCCTGTAACACGTATTCCCAAACAGCCCCCTAAGACTGCTGTTTATTTGATTATGTTGACTTCTTTTGTAAGTCGCTTTGGATAAAAGTGCCTTCTCAGCAAATAACCGTAAATGTAATTAAAGTCAATATATAAATAAAATCAATGTGATGTACAATACAATGTACATATAAAGCCTGTGGGGAATGCACACAAAACTGGGAATATAAACATAAAGCCAATACAGTATGCACACAGAGCTAATACTTTGTATACATACTTATAATATAAAATACGTATAGAAATCCATAAAATACAAACACAAGAGATAGGCAGAATGGTGGTGCTGAGGCTAAGGATCTGCACTGCTATCTTGAAGGCTGTTGGTTCAAATCCCATTACTGCCAGAAATGATCCTTGAGCAAGGCCCTTAACCTAGCGATCGCTCCAGGGGTGCTGTACAATGGTTGACCCAGTGCTCTGACCCCCAAAGGTAATGCGTAAGACATTTTCCCCTTGGGGATTAATAGAGTGTACCAAATACCAAAAAATAGTAGATGCAAAAAAATAATACTATATTGAATCAAAACCCATAGTACGCACACATAAATGCAGGCCTGGACACTTGTAAGATCTAATAAGGTGCAGGGATAAAGCCAACATTGTGCCCACACAATCCCATTGTAATACATACGTTAAACCAGTAGAAGACCTCCATAAAACAAACAGAATTCATATGTTCTATAAAAAGAATATGTAAAATCAAACTAGTTCAAACAAAAACCCTTCAAGACATGCATAAGTCTCATCAAATAAACATATTAAAATGTAAGCACACCAACAGTATACACGCACAGACCAGAGTAGTTTGTAGCATAGGTGTGCCATGTTCATTATCCAGTAATATAAATATTGTGGAAGGCAAATTAGGAAACAAAGAGCCAAAGAAAAGATGGGGAGCCAACCGGGTCAATCCATTACTTCTAATGTTCAGAAAACAGAACAAAAATGAGCACAACAGAAACTAGGTGTAAAAGCTGCCTTTTCAAACCACAGTGGCTTCTCTACATAATCACCTCTTTCGAGCAGGTCTGGGAACTCACTCATGCAGGACGTAGTTCATCCCACTGAGGCCGTGAATTTATATCATCCCAACCAGAAGAGGCGTGACTTAGCTGAATGGGGGTGTGGCTGGCGTGCCCTCCTTGGGCGGCATCTCAGAGCTACCAAGAAGAAATGAAATTGTTAGCATTGGTGCCCCCTTTTGATCTGGCAGTTTATTGCAATACCTTACCTGAGCCTGGAAGGTGATCCTCAGGCGCCAATGTGTGACAATATACAAAGTAATCTATACTAATAAACGGCAAAGCCCTCACTCACTCACTCACTCACTCACTCACTCACTCACTCACTCACTCACTGACTGACTCATCACTAATTCTCCAACTTCCCGTGTAGGTAGAAGGCTGAAATTTGGCAGGCTTATTCCTTACAGCTTCCTTACAAAAGTTGGGCAGGTTTCATTTCGAAATTCTACTCGTAATGGTCATAACTGGAAGGTATTTTTCTCCATTTACTGTAATGGAGTTGAGCTTGACCGCCGTGGGGGCGGAGTTTCGTGTGACATCATTACGCCGCCCACGTAATCACGTGAACTGACTGTCAACGCACTATGTAGAAAACCAGGAAGCTCCAAAATACGCTGAACAAAACATGCATTATATAATTGAGAAGGCAGCGAAACATTAAGAAGCGAGCGAGTGACATACTACCATATTCATCAGTACAGCTACTTCGGAAACAAAGCGAGGTATAAACCTAAACTTTAAATTAACTTAATAGACAGGCTGCCGCTGGTGCTTTTCGTGCCCACGGGTAATGCGGGATACAAGTTTAATGAGAGGACGCAGGATATAAACGAGAGTTTTGATCACTTTGTAACTAAGTTAAAATTGCAGGTGAAGGGGTGTGCTTATGCAAATTCCGAGAGACTGTGTTTGTGGGGGATTGACAGTTAAGGCGGGTGGGGGAGTCACGTCATCGTCTCCCCTCCCATTTACCTCATTTCGCTCTGAGCTGAGCTCCGCGGCTAACGCCATCTTCCGAAGCAACTTCGTCACACTGCCACCAAATACAGAGAAATCCACAAGTTAATACACACTCTGTCTCTAGACTTTCTCCACACTGAATCCTCCAGGCACTACTTACAAAAGGTTACATTGACAATCGTGTTACGTTATTTTTAAAATGTTTAATTTTCTTAGCACAAGCACAGCTGAGAAGCTTCGATGCATGTGCTCCATAACGCGTTAAAAAATAATGCATTTAATCACACTTTGCATTACAATCAAAGGGGAACTTTTGTCAATGCATGATTTCCTGGTACACCGATAACATTGATCAGCGCATCCCAATTCATTTTAGCCTCGCACCACCTTGGTTTGAGAAGAAGTATGAAAA
>JANRMT010062822.1:39556426-39566618 GCA_026402145.1 Polypterus bichir lapradei
TGTGTGTGTGTGTGTATGTGAACTTATTTGCTACATTTTTATGTAGAGAAGTACTGCTTTTGCTTTCAGAATCAATAATTTAAGTGTATTCTGATTTATTTTCAAATGAAAACTTGCATATTTTGTTTGAGACTTATTTGCTTGCCTAGACTATAGCTTTATTCATGACCTTTTTTCCTCCTTTTCAGAGATCTGCACACATGTTTAGAATAACTGCATTAGTATGTGTCATAATTTTATGTTACGGTTTCTCTTTTGTTTTTATCTGTGGTATATCATAAATGAGTTCAAGAAATAAAATTTTGGACAGTAAAAAATGTTTTAACGTACACAGAGGACATAATAAAATTTAGCATGGAAATCCAAAACAAACCTAATCAATTGCAGTTAATTTTTAGTTTATTTGCTAAGATTTTTTTCTGAATGTCCTCAGTTTAACAGAAATGAGTCTCCAGTGTGTTTTTTTCCCAATTTACTTATATTGTACACATCCATTTTTCAGTTTTAATTATAGTTTGATTCTCAAGAAAGCTTCTTTATTAATGGATGTCTTGGACACACATGAGTTATGTATTTTTGTTGGTATGTATCTTTCATCTCCAGTAAAATTCCTGTGCATGTAAAAAATTATTTTCAAGATTGCATGTGATTTTTTTTTTTTTTTGTCCACCCCCCTCCCCACGTGCATCTAAGCATATTATAGATTTTTTTTTTTTTTTTTTTTTTGTTTCTCCCACCAGCACTGATACCTTCTAATCTTTGTGAATATTAAAAACTGCTCTCTCCATAACATTAAGTCTAGAAAAGAGTGGCTACCTTGTTTAGGGCAGAATATGTTTGCTCCCTACTCCGATTAGTACCATTCATTTTACAAAGATTGCCAAATGTAAAGCCTTAATTCATGTTTTCAAAAATGCCTTCTTTGTAGATAATTTTTTAAAGTGATGCAAGGTATTGGATGTGTCTTCTTTTAGGTCTCAGATATGGCAAATTATAATTTTAGCTTTTTAACAGTGTCTGGCCAGTAGATGATTTCTGAAAAGTTGTAAGGTAAACAAAACTATTCATTTATTTCACTATGGTCGGTTTTGAAAATCAGGATGCAGATAGTTAAAGGATACAACCAGGTATTTTTCTAGAACCATCCTGGCAAGTGCGAACCTCTCCCTAAACTGCTTTAGTTAACACTTTGCATTTTGTTGCGTTTCCTGGCAATGATTTTGCTTAATCTGATTTGTTACAGGAGTATTTGTCTGATAAGTTTTATATATTTTATTTTGTAAGCATTAATGGCATTGCCATTAATTGCGTGTATTGAATGCATACAAAGGGGACTTTTATTCCTGTTGTCAATTGGTCCAGTTAGCATGTACTGTATAGTAACATACATCAGCTTCATTGTATGCAGTGAGAATATTTGTTGCAGTATTAAACAAGATAAGGATTAATATTTGAATAAACAAGAATTAAACTTTTTTTAAAGTTAGGACAGTGCTTTTCCTAGAGGAAAAAAATATGTCTTAAATGATTAGCCGATTCAGCATTATCATTACACTCCTTGTCTTTGTTCTTTAGTAATTGTACACACCCAAAATGTGCTTAAGTCACCATTTCCTGTTCACACGGCAAACACCTAATGAGGTATTCGTTTTTAATAGGTCAATTTTAAATGTCGCTTTTTGTTCCCAGTATGCACTTGTGGAGTGGAATACCATTTAACTAGCTACTATCTGTTAATAACGCATGGCGGTATATCGTGCCACAACTCAGAAATAGAATTGACCTTAAAATAAATAAATATATATATATATAATCTATTCATAGTCTTAACTGGTTATCAGGCTGACTATGGATAAAAAACTAATAAAATAAATATAAAATAAAGCATTTTATTTTTTTGATATTTTTTTGACATCATTAAAATATTTACCTAGAAATACAGCATCATTTGTAATTCTATTTTCCTCCAAAGCATTTTGATCATATTTTTGATAACAGGAAAACACAACATTATAAGTATGACGTGGTTATTAAGCATTTTATTTTTCTTTAATTTCATTGTTGAATGTGAATGATTAAACCTTTTTTATTCATTCTGAACATATTGCTCACATCATTACAAAGGGTATAGCTACAGAGTATTGATTAATGGAGATTAGATCACTTCTGTGCATTTAACGGTAAGGCAGTCTGGTATGAATTAATCTTCTGTCTTTTAAACAACTTGACAAAGAAAGGAGTAAAGTGTTAAGAAAATGTGTGTTCTGTATTGTTTTATGCCTGTCCTAGTTGCTAAATGTTTATTTCACAGTTATAGGATGCATCTTAATTCAATAATGGCAGTGCTTTTCGCATTTTGTCCATCATATATGCGTCTGAGCTGCTTTATCTGCCGATTACTGTGTAGGGTTGGGATTGATACTTATAGCAATTTATAATCTCTAAAACAATAAGACAGTTTCCAAGAACTCTGAGAGTTATTTGTAAGTCTGGAAAAGGATTTGACTTTTACTGTATCTGTGGTACAAGTTTCATATTATACAATCTTTACATTTTATGTAATGCTAATGTTAAAAGCTCTTTTTCTTAGCCCTGTGTTTTATTAAGACTTAAATTATGAGCTGACTATTAATGTTTGTTTTAAATGTTTCTGCTTTCTGAAACTGGGAGATTATTTTTAATTATTCTATCAATTGATTATTTATGGCAGCAATTAATCGGCTGTCAAAGTGCCAATTGGCAAACCTCCAGTGCAGAGTATTTAATTGGCTTCTTTATTTTACACTGCTCACTGTCCAACTGCTTCTTTTAAATCCAAACACTAAGAGATTTTTAATAACTAGTATCTTTTCCTGGTGCTGTGCTTCTACCCCCACCTCAACAGCAGGCACATACACTCAGTTGCTTATTAAAGAAATTAACACTTTGGGTAGATGTCAAGATAGTCAGAAAAGTTAGGGAAAAGGCAAAAAAGTTAAATAATCCCACATTTATATATTAGAATTGAATCATATTATGAGGCACAACTAAACAGTTTCTGTATTGCAAAAGCAGGAATGTGTATGATAAATGCTGATTATTTCAGTCACTGCTCTTGCATTCAGTTTTGTCCACTAGATTTTATGTTAATAGTTGTTTACATGCCTCATATATTGGTTAGCAATCATCACTATATTTTCATGACCGGTTTCTCATTGTGAAGGTGTGGGAAAGTCAGAGCCACCGTGGGTGGGTGCAAGTCCAGTATGTGTCAAGAACATACATGCTTAAACACATAAGGTCAGCTTAAGCATGTTAGTCAATCTGAAAAGCACATCTTCAAAATGTTGAAGGCCCCCTAGAAAGAAAAAAAAAACAGCTAACCTCAATGACAAACACTTAAATGTAGACTCAGTATCTTCGTTAATGAGGTGTTAGATGACTAGAAATCTTTAATAATATAAGCTATTGGACTGCCTTCTAGTATTTCATATTAATGTTTTACCAAAATATCAGTTTAGGTTGTGTTTTAAGGCAAGTGTCAGTTATCCACACCGAGCAGTGGCTGCAGAGATTTACTTCACAGTCTGCCAGTTGAAGGCTGGATTTCTGGGAAGCAGTACTGTTGTGTTTAGTGGTGTCGTTTTCTTGTTTTCTTCTTGTTTCAGTGATATACTACGTTACCCGTCAAAGCGGCATTGCAAAAAACAAGTGTACAGTAATGAGCACTGGCAGAGCTTGACATATGGTGTTAATTAAATAAAATGAGGAGGGGGAAATAAATAAGTGCTGTGGTCACTTGCCAAAAATCATAACTGAAATTCAAGATAATAGTGCCTTTAATCTATACCATTGTTTAGTTTTCTAAGCAAGTGGATTCTCACTAAGGTAGTTAAAGCATAACAAATTTGCCTTGTTGCACAATTTCCACACAGTTTTGTGGTACACTTGTAATCCGTTAAGAAATCTCTGCAAAACCCAAAACCCTTTTTCTCACTGCCATACACTTACATACATCAGAACCTGAACTCGGAGGCTGATTGGCTTGTATTGCACCAATGCAGTCATCTGGAGGTTATCTCACCGTGTTCAACTTGATCTGGAACACTGTAGGATTTCATTATCTGTCAGTTTGTATAGATGCCTCCCATAGTTGCTCTTTGGAATGCAGAAAGCTATTTCCTGTTTTTTTCTTGTCTGGTTTGTAGGATATGATGCTCTTTTATTAATATTTATTTGAGGAGAAACGATATTGACTTTTTGCCCCTGTTACAGCCGGGATTAAGATTGCCTGTGATCTTCAAAAATGCTTCTTTATTAGAAGACCTTTAAACTTTGTATTTCATTTTTTGTACCAGTCCTATATTTCAGTTATACATAACACTTCTGCATATTAACATTTCCTCCAGCTGCCAGCCATCTTTTAAATATTGGAAGCGTATGTGAGCTTAACTCGAAAGTGAGTGGCCACAAAATCTAAATTAGCAAATTGGTTACAAAAGGTTGTTTTGCAAAACTTCTATTTTTTGTAATCTTTCTGTAGTTGTTATATTTCAATTGCTACATTTCACTCTTGTGTTACATTTGATCTTTTAGTTTGTAAGGCTTCCAAACTTCAGCATTGCTTTTTTTTCCCTTTTTCTTTATTATAAGTCTCCCTGGTGTAAATTACAGGTTGCATGGCGGAGCAGTGGTTAGCACTGCTTACAGCTCCAGGGAACCTGGTTCAGTTCTCTGCCAGGTTTCTGTTAATACAGATCTTGCATCTTGTGTCATCATTGTTTTTTCTTTGAATTTTCTATTTATTCCCATATCTAGATATTTATAATTTGTGCTAATTAACAAGTCCATATCGGTATATGAGTAGTGAATCGTTACTGTATGTGCAGAAGTGTGCCTTGCAAACAGCTTGCAACCCATGCAAGACTGGTCCCAGTCTTACGTTCTGTGTTATCTGAATTGGGTCTGATGGTTTTTAGGAGCTGTTTAAAATTAACTACACAAGGAAAAAAAATTGTATTTTAGGATGGCAGCAACACATTGTGTGGATTTCTCCATCCTTTTGTTGTATTCAGATAAATTGAGTGTTTCTGTTTTCATAAGGGAACAGTGTTGAGTATAAACCCTTTATAGATTTATAAGCCACAAAATATTATATGCAGTTATAGTCTGTGTAAGGCATTCAAGAGTCAAATTAGTGTGTTTAAGTGCCTTTGCAGGACAGAATCAGGTTTACAACTTCCAGTAATATTGCTTAGTGATATAACAACATGACATTCTTAAACTTGCTTATTATACATTCAATAAGGAGAAAATCAAATTCCATGCCATGTCTCCAAACTTGTCTTAACTAAAGGGGGTTTCATTTCTTGGCATGTCCGTCTGAACAAGGTACCTAGTCAGGCTTCTGAACAGACCTGTCTCTGTTTCAGACAGTATTGCTTTAATAGACATGCATATTTTTGTAGCATATACGGTACCACATTTCATTTTAATTTTTAAGTGGTAATGCTTTGAATTTTAAGTAGGGGCGCTTTGGGAAAATGTGCTAAAATATTGAAGTTTCACTGGATTGCACTGAATTCTCAGATCCATGATTATATAGTAGCCATTTCATTTTTTTTTTTTTTTTTTTTTGTCTAGGTGTTGGAATACCTCAGATAAGTTTTTAAAAACCTAGACATACTAAATAGAAAACTACAGTCACTTCCTTTATTTGCGGTAGACCAGTTAGTGCACTCTCAATATGGGGCCATGCTTTTGTAAATTAATGAATTAGCTTTTGTCGTCTTGGCGTTTCACCAGGATGGCGGAAACTTTCAAAGAAAAGCAGACATTCATATTCTGAACCTTCCTGTCACCATCTGTAACCCAGACCTGTGTGTGGTTTAACAGTACAACAGGCCATCTTTATATGCCTTCAGTTGATGTCAAAGTTATGATTATGCAGACGATGGTAGTCGACTTTGGAATGGAGGTACTCTGTGTCAGGTAAATCTTTTTGCCCTTCTCAAACCTATACAGGAGTAACTCATAATTGCTAGAAAGGATTTATGTATTCCTTCTTTTCCTGCATTATTCAGCAATGATGCAAACCTTTCTTGGTTTAATTTTATCTAATTAGTGGTCAATTAAAAACGGAAAATTGCTGAATAGAATCTCTTTGATCAGATCCCTTTGGCAAGACCCCCTTTTCCTTTAACTAGCCACCATCTTGAATTGATTTGGAACCAGTAGTGTAAACAAGTTAAAATTGGTTTCTTTATAAGGATCCTGCTTGAATGTAAGGCTGTGGTTTCTTTTTTTCTTATGTAGGCGGCATTTCAAAGCTGTTGCAGTTCCACACGGCATCATGCATACTCTAAAAACTTTCTTTAATTACTATTGACAGAAATTGTATCACAAAATTAACACTTGTATATACAACAGCTCAGCTGTGTGCATATGACATCATATATGTTTTTCTTGATAATTTATAGAACCAAGTTGTGCTATCTAAAAGCAATAACATTGTATGGTTTTGATCATCGGTGGGTATATAAAAGGCGCACACATTAATGTGAATTTTTACTTGCAGTTCTTGCACATTTTCCTCAGATTTTGTTCACAGTTTCTCAGGAGACAACCATACATTAGCGGCCTTTTTTTTTTTTTTTTTTTTTTTTTTTTTTTTTTTTTGCACATAACAAATTGGGATGATTGCGTTCAGTTGTAATTTGATCTCCTTCATGCAGTTTGCAGCTGTAATAGTGTTTCTTCTTTTTGCAAGAAGGGGACTTCAATATTTCAGTAATGTAGGTAAACTGAACTGGCTGCTTATTGTGCTTGTGTGAAAGTACTTTGTTCTCCCTGGGCACTCTCAGTTGCCTTGTGCTTAGTGCAGCAGGGGTAAACTCCGACTCCTATGACCCGTAATTGGATTAGACAGGCTTGTTAATCAACAAATAGGCAGTCAAGTTCGACTTCCACTATATCAGAGGCTGTGGGTGAGTCTGGTACTGCTGACCGCAGGACCTAACTAATTCATCCAATCAGGAGCTGTGTATAGAAGGTATGGGATTAACTAATGCTTATGGCCAACATATAGTGGAAATTCTTTGTCCTTGGGAGGGAATTGCAAGACACAGTCCACATTTATTAATTGGGTTAAATAGCTTACTCATGACACTTAGTGCCAAGTATAAACACATTGATCCATCCATTGTACTGTGAATGCTGGCTTGGCTATCCAGGCAATCACAGAGCTGTTATTGCTCAATCTCATGAGGCTGGGAGAGAGTTCGTTATTTGGAATCTACCAATGTAAAGTGCTCCTCAAACAAAGAAGCCATGCACCCCCCACAGAATCAAGAACAATTCAATGGGTGGTGTCCAGGGTAGGAGTGCTTTCAGATGTTTTATGAATTAGGAGCATTTCCCAGCAACACGTGGTTCCCAGCTATAACAAACACCCAGGTGGGAATCCAGTCCATTACAGGTCATGTGAACTCATATATCCATACATACTGTGCCAATTAGCCAGAAAAGCAAAGTTCAGAGTGAAATTCTACTTATGCACTAGGGGAACATTCAGTATTTCACACAGGCAGTAACTGGACCAGAAACAGAAAAAAGATCCCTAGAGCTGTGAAGCAATGGTTCTAACCATTTATTAGTCATGCCACCTACATTTAGTTAAGTATGTAGCAATTAAGTTGAACTTTTTTTTTTCTCCCTGATAAATAGTCGAAATATTAAACTTGAGACATGACCAGCTTAAGTGAGTAATTGAAAAAAAATTCAGTGTTACTGTTTTTATGTTTGTTTTTTTTTTTTTTTATGAAGGCGCACAAAAAAAAAACTCTTTGGCATTAGGGTTATATGCTTCAGCTTCAACTCTATCATTTGGCTTAGAGGCTGCATGAAATGAATTAATATTTGCACAGAGTTAATAAATATTAGTTTCATCCATAGGGAAATAAGTTATGTAATGTTTACACATGCCTGGTGGTAGGATACGCTTGGGAGCAAATATGAATTCAACTTTCTGTATTAATCCTGCCCACCTACCATTGATAAAACAAATACAACTTATGGCCTTATTTTTAGATGACATAAAATCATAATTCACTTTTCACTACTCCAAAATAAAAAATAAAAAAAAATCTTATAGCACACAGGCAATGTTGAATCTTCAAGAATATGAATGGGCCTGGCAGTCAAGCTTGTCGGAAGTTGTAAGTATTAGCCGTAAACGTGTTTTCCAGCCCTTCCCCCCAACATGGTCCCTAAAGAACTGATTAGGATGTAATAATTGGGGATGATAGCGAGAGGAAGACGACAATTCCATTTAATTAAAGACAATTTATTTTACTTTAACTTGCCGTGTCCCACGTGAATAAGGGTAGATTTAGCGGATAGATTTATTAATAGGTACTGACAACTGTGCTGACATAAAAAGCAAACATTTTTGCTCCTCCGAGTTTTTATTGCATGCTAACATCTGAAATTTTTGTTTCCCTGTTTCCTTTTGTTCAGTGGGAATTCTGTAAACAGCACATCAAGACGTGCTGCTGACATGCTCTGTTTTCACACACTGAGGGTACAAAAGCTGTTGAAAAGAAAATGCTTTCCTGTAAGTAAGCATTTTGTTAGGACACTTTTTTTTTTTTTTAGCAGTTTTTCTTACATTTTCTGAACCATGGTAAGCCTATTTATAGCTAAAGGACGTCATGTCTACTTTACTGTGCTGATTTGGACTCTACCTCCAAACCCTGCCACCACCCCCCGGAGTCCCCAGCAAGTTTATATTCATATATACTTTCAAGAGGTGATGGAGGTTTGGTTCAGTAGTTGTGATTGCGCTAATAAGTGAAATCCACCGTTTACTTCCGTCACCAAAATTAACAAAAGGCTTTTATCATACTATTTTAAAAGTTGGGTTTTTCAATATTTTTTTTTAACCACTGTACCGTACAGCCCTAAAGTAATTTTAGATTTAGAATCCCTAATTCACGTAACACACACATTTTTGAGGTGTGAGAAGAAAACATGCACAGAAACAGGGAGAATATATAAACCATACAATGACCACAGCCAATTGCTAGTTATTGCACCAATGTGCTGCTCCACTTTAAGTAAAATGCTTCAGGCGGTAAGAGTGCATTAAACGCTGATGTGTCATGTAAAAATGAATATTAGTGTTGTACACATTTTAACACTTTAATGTTGAAATATAAAATAAATTTGAACGCCTGCTTTGTAAAAGGTGGAGGATGATAATTCACTGAACCGTTTAGAGTACAAACAAAAAGTAGCAACTTTATTTGAACATTTATTACCCCACTTCTTAACTGAAGATCATGACTCAGTGTTTGAGTAGGATAAATAAATCCTCTATTAATGTACAAATTTGCTGTCATGCAGATTGAATTACTTAATAATTGAATATACTGCTGACTATGTGTTTGCACAATTTTTTATGGATACTTTTTATGGGTTTTCCGCCCACATCCCTTAAAACACCCGGTGTGGGTGAGTCTGTGATGGACTAGTGTCTCATCCATGGCTGTTTTTTGCCTTGTATCCAGCGGTACATTAACAGTCTTCAGCTCCACTACAGCCTTACACTGAATTAAATGCATTTGAGAATAAAGATGTTCTTGTGTGCTGCAGTATTTAACTTCATGGACAGAAGCTGTAGTGCCCAATAACAGTTTAATTTTAAACAACATTATGCAAAAATGGATGGGCCATGCACTTAACTGTAAATCAATGTTATCTTTATAAAATTGACTCATCTTTTACAAGGGTGTTTCCATGGATCCTTGAAACCATCTGGAAACTTTTTTTTACAGCTTGGTTAAGTTTAGTTTTTGGGAAAAAAATAAAGAATGGAATCGTTAGTGTAATGTATCCTGTCGGAGGACACACTCTCATCCAGCAGTGGCAGTGTTTAATGACAGGGTTCAGATAACAGTTACGAAGACTTAATTACAGACAAGTGGTCAATGAAGTGAAGGAGACCAGTATGGTTCGGTCACAAAATAGACTTGTTAATTGAAACCATTTCATGCTTTATTATTTCACTCACTTTCCATTAATCTGTAGGTTTTTTTTTTGTTTTTTTTTATTATTTTTTTTAGTCTTAACTGTCATGACTGCAAGTCTATTTATTTTGGTAATACTTTTTATATATATATATATATATATATATATATATATATATATATAT
>JANRMT010062822.1:39566718-39574218 GCA_026402145.1 Polypterus bichir lapradei
TATGATCAAGAATTAGTTTAAAAAGGAGTGATTAATCGAAGCAAGTTTATTTATTGTTTTCTTTTTTCTGCAATAGACAAGACAAGAATACCAAACAGATCTAACACCTGTGGGGCTCCTGCTTTAGAGTGGGCTCAATTTAGCAGGTACCACTAAGATTCCATGATTTCTTTTTTGTGCCTTTTGAGATCACTAAACCAGTATTTTAGTTTTGTTTTTACTGTGTCCTCTTTAACACCCCCACCTACTTATAAGGACTCGTAAATTAATTTCTTACACGCTCAACTACCTAAGGGACTTCTTTCTTTTTGGTCTTCTCTTCTTTTTGGCTATTAATTTTCTCCATTGCACTTTTCTCTTCAGTGCTGATCCCCTCACTTGGTGCCCTAACTGCACTGGTGTGAAGTTTTTGACACGTTGCACCTCTGAATATGAGCAAAATTTCTGCTATTGGAATAGAGAGCTTTCCATTTGAACATCTGATAGCAGTCTCACCAAATGGGGAAAAAAGGCTTAACGAACACTTTGACTGTATATGTGTAATCCATAAACCAAAATGATTTGAACCTATGTTCAATGATTTGATTTTTTTAATGTATCATTGTTTAAAAGAAACCTAGGCTTTTAATGCATGTTTGACATTTCTTATAGTTTCACAATAGTGGTTTAGGAGAGGTTAAAAACAACCATTTTTATTAAATATGTTCTGATTATTGTCCTTCATTTCTTAAGGATGCTAAAGGAATTTTATACATCCATGTGATCTAATAATAACTCTATTTAAACATAGTTCACATTACAAAACATGAGCATTATTGAGATGTTCCTTCAAGAAAAATCTCCTAATGTTTTTTTGACTTTTTAATGGTATAATATTCATTTTGTGAATGCATTTAGGTACTTAATATAAAATTAACTTTGATTTTTTTATCATATGTAGTTTTTGTATTTGTTAAATACGACTTCATCTTATCAATCTTTATCATCTTTATCTTAGCAGTGGATGTGTGACTTTTAGTTATTAAAAAAACATGGAAAAATAATTTATGGGAGCATTTTGTCAGGACATATAAATGTCTTTCAGTTAATGTCTGTTTGCCTTATGAGCTCTTTATAATATTTACATGAGCTTGTGTCAGTATTCAAAATATTTGTCTGTATCATGGAGTTTTAATAACCTATGCTTTAAATCCAAGATGCTAATATCCCTCCAAGTGCAAGCAGCAGAGTTTCAAATATTATGATTGTTGTCCCAAAATGAATCCTTATAACAATTCAAATAAAAATGACCAGCTTCTTTTAGGTCTATCTTGTTAGTTTTCTGTCCCAATCTTAAGTGGCTGAACAAAACATTTTTTTTCCTATTGACGTAAAGAAGGAGAAGTGAGCAGATTTTTCAAATACAGCTTTACTGTTTCGCCATGACCAGATGTTAAACTTACAGTGGAAGCTGAACACTGATATTTCATTGCTTCCTATATTTGAACTGGTGTGGATAGGAAATTGGGATGTATTTTAAGAGTGTTAAGGTTGAATTTTTCAGTTTGTGATGTTAATACTGGTGCTAGAAAAGTGTATAATGTGCATACATATTTAAAAGGTTGAACATCACCTGTAGGTTTTGCCGAAATTGTTACATTCAGTTTTGCATCTTAATTTTTGTTTTCATCAAATGACATATAAAACCAAAAATCTGTAGTTGGTTAGTTTGGATGTGCTGCAGTACATGCACAAACAGGTATATGCAGTTTGGCCTGTAAGTCTGAAAGCACACCAACAGTGTTAAAGAAGAAGTAATAACACTTCAATGAATGTTTTGATCTCTCTGCCACTTTTCAGAATGAAGTGTTGGTCCATTTTCTTTCATTGTTACAATTACTGTTGTTGCAAGTGATTAAACCTATTTTTCAGCAGTTTTATCATCAGGTTACTATAGTGTGTTCTCAGATATACTGCTAAGTCTACAGTTACTTGTAACTGAAATGAACTGTTGCAACAATGGCTTCCACTACAGCATTAAAAAAATATGAGCAGTAAAAACCTGCATGGTATAGCATAATGCTAAATGACACTAGCTAGATTCTGTGATTATGCTGTAAATAAAGCTGACTCTCTTCAGAAACTTTCCTTGATTTAATACTAATTTAATAAGATATTTTAACCTAATTGCCCTTGATTAGATAAGCTTGCCCCATTTCTAAAAACGTTTTTCAATTTTAAAAAGGCAAGTCCTACAATGTTTATTTTTACCTCTATTTTAATTTGGCGTTGTATTATTCAAAAGTATAAATTATAAAAATGGCATCAAACTTTATTTGTTTGGTTATTGTTAATCAAGCATGCAGCAGTTGTATGAAATCATGCATTTTTTTGTCATACCAAACAGTGCTGCATCTTTTATCTTTCTTCTGTCAGACATGCTGTAAAGTGTTGTGGAGTTTCTTTTTACCAATTGCAGTTATGTGTATCTTTAAAATACTATCTTTCACTTTTGTTTAATATCCAGCTCTTTCTTGGTACTTATTCATAAACAAAGATATTTCTTAATTAAATTCGGGTTTACTAATGTCATATGAACAATATTAAAATAAGGATGTTTCAAGGGTGAGCAGTTTTTGGTATAGCAGCTTCCTTTTCAGATGAACTGCTAACATTTTTTGTGGCATATTGTTAACTTAAAACTGGTCAGCTTTTGGACAGTTAAAAGTAAAATATTTAAAATCAGTAAATTCCCTCTCAGATCTTAAGTGAACTTTGTTAAACTGTAAGAATGCTAACTTAAATATTTTTAAATGATCTTATATATAGGGCTCTTTATTTTATAGTTTGTATTTTTCTATAAATAACAAGATAAAATGAATACCAATGTGACGAAAAGATCTAAAAATTCAATTGCAGGTTGAGACTTCTTTACCGATAACAAACAGACTTGAATCCTGTGTAGCCTATTGTTTATTAGGGTGGGGTACTGATCCTAATAACATAAAACTAATCCAGTCCTGTTTTAGAATATGATTGACCAACAGTGTAATGTGCTTTCTTAAAAAATAAATAAATAAGTAGAGAAAGTGGGATATTTAGAAAAATGCTGTGATCCTGCAGTTCTCTTTGTGACTCTGTTATAGATTGCTGTGTTTTAAAGCACAGTAGGCATGTTTTGAAAGCATATTAATTGGGGGAAATAATTTAATACCTGCTGTGTGCAACAGGTTTGTAAAAGTAGAGTTAAAGCTTTAAAACTTTTATTTTTTTTTCCTTTTTTTTTCTTTTTTGCAAATTTCAAATGTTCTGTTTGTGCAAAAATCAGAGAATCACCATAAGGGCTGCTTTGCATTTTTAATTTAGTAACTAACATATGAATAAATTTGCATATTAATTAGTTGCAGATTAAATCATGCATACATAATTGCCTCCTTACTGTGTTTAATGTTTGTCAAAATCTCCAGCCTGGGTTGATGGATGTCATTTGAAGATTACAATTTGATGTACCCTTGGAAATATCTGAGCAAATAATGTTAGATTTGAAATAGCAGAATTAGCTAAAATTGTAGAACAATTACTAGTAAATACTTAGAGAGAAAGGTGCAGCTTTCCTTACAGTACATTTTTCCATGCACAGAATCATTCCCTATTCATAATCATTAATGCATCTCTTAATTACCCAGCATAAGCAAATTAACACTTGCGGCACTGAATGATTTTAGCTGTTCAGAGTGTAAAATTAAAGTTTGTATACATTTTACATCCAAATGCTTAATATATGTTTGGTGCATTATATTTATTATCTAATGCAATAAACCCAGCACTCTGTTGCTTAGCTGTATATATACCTATATGCACATTGACAGGTCATGCGCATATATATAGATAACTTATTGTGTTGTTTGTTTTTATTCATGGTATACTTGTTTCAGCAATATTGTCATTGTTCCCAGTTCTGTATTTCATTTATGATTTAGAAATAGGCATTTACTTATTCTGTTTTTAACACCTTTATAAAAGTAATTATTTTCATATTTGTCATAGGTTCTCTAATGGATTTAAGGCAATAATATAAATTATGTTTGTTGTCCAATTAATAGATTTTATTTCAGTTTATCCAAATAGCCTCAGATATGTATAATGTGTTTGTATGCATATACATCACAGAATAATACAGTTATGCCCTTGTTGTCCAATAGACTGGCTCAGAAATACACAGGAAAGCAGCAATGTATTTCATTTAAATATTTATTCAAAAATCAACAAGCCATATCAAGTGGAGGTATTATTTGTTTTCCAAGCCTTTGTCATCAATATTTTCATTTTGTCTCAGGTATAAAACTAAACATTTGGGTTGGGCAGAAGCAGCAAAACTTGAATGAAATGTATTTTTTGTTGCATTTCATTGTCTTTTCCTTGCAAAAAATTACTAAACATATTAGTAAATATATACTTTAAAATATATATACATTTTTTCAAAATTTGTTATTGTTATTTTTCTAACAGTCGTCTTCTTGTAACCCTCCCCATTAAAGTTTTCTGATTAATCTTATTCAAGCTATATGCTCTGATTGGGGAAGGGGATGGGGACATTAGCTCTTTCTCGAGATTGATATTTTACAGGTGCTTTGCCACGTAAAAACAGCTGAACATTCGCTTTTCAGCAAGGTGTTGCTCCTTTATTAGTGGTCGGCAGATATGTTAGTCTTTGAGAAATGTGTAGTTGTCAGTTGGCAAGCCCAGAATTTATTAACTACTTTAAAGCCGTGATGCAGTCTCAGTGATGTACTACTTTGTTCATGTCAGGGCTGGCACAGAAAAAAGAAACTATTTTTTTCTCCCTTCCCATTTTTGAGGGCAGTCTGCAACTGTTACAGTATGTACATGAATATGTTTTTAAATGTGTGTTGTGAGCCTATGGAATAGACTGCACATAATGCCTTTAGCTTTTAGATTTTGGTTTGTTTTTGTATTGATTGATTTACTGTATGTAATATGTGAATTTCTTTATGAGTTTATACCACATGGAAGGCACTATATTTGAAAATGCAGGTAGGAAAAAGACAAAGAAATATACACTTTATTTTATTATTTTATTTTATTTTTTTTTACTGTTTTGGACTTTAAGACCCAGCATATTAAGGGTGTATTGCACAAGGGCTAATTAGTGTTTGTCTAGGCTGTGATTGGTTGAAGAGCTTATGCCCTGATCTAGTGGTACAGTGGGATATCATCCCCCCCATCTGGCACAAATCGGTTTTGCCATTCTATCTGCTTCCTGTTTATTCTTTTGAGATTTTATTATTTACTTAGTATTTAAATTATTTAACTGATTCATTCATTCAGAATGAGATTTTTTTTGCTGTATTTGAAAATAAATGTTTGGCCTTTTTTTAAAATTAATTGTACCATGTTTTGCTGCTTGTAGATGGAAAATAAAAGTATTTAGACAAGCTTTCCTCATTGTTTGTAGTGCTTTTGCGAATTAATGGAGGCACAGCTGAAGGTTTCTTAACTGCCGTCTGGTTTTACTAATTTAGAGTATATGTTGCCCTTCACTTTTGCTGCATACTGGCACTAGTGGTAGTAATGTTTGTTTCTGTGTCCTGTATGTTGAACTCTGGGGGAGGTTGAAGGGGTACAAATGTGAATCCTGTCAGATTGACAACTCACTGTTCTAATGAGTAAAAAATCCTCAAAGCATGAAATCGGAATGAAATGTGTGATTATAATTCAAGTACTGTTTACTCTAATCTCTTGGGGCACTCAGAATAAACATGGAGTGAATCGGGGGAGAAGAGGATAAAACTGCTCCTTTCCTTCTCTCACTTTTTCCACCTATGAAAGAAACTTAAAAAATATAAGCCTCAATTAAGTGAGCAAAAAATAACTGCACTCCACCCCCTGCCTCAAGCAACATAGACATACTAACTCTAGCCTTGTCTCTTCTGTTAATATCAATGTCTATGTACCAAAAGCCATAGCGAGTTATAAGAAAATAGGTGTCTTGAATTATTAAAGTTTTTTTTTTTTTCTTTTCTAGGAATGGTGGTACGCTCGAATGGCATTTGCTTCGGCATATGCAAATGATTTAGTTTCATTTGGGATCAATTCCCAGAGGTTCCCTCTTTTTTCTGTGATGCTCAGAATTTGGCAGGCGCAAACACTTTACTTGTTAAATCTAGTATAAAGAAAAAAGAAAGCTGCAGTGTCCCAATTTGCACATTTTTTTTTTATTCTGCGATTCTCATCTTTGGACAAAAACGCTTTACCTACTAACAGACTTTTGTAGAGATTTCTATTTAGTTATTCCGTAGTTTATTCTTTTTTTATATATAAATGTACAGGGATAAATGACAAAGGATTTTTTTTAAACACTATGGAAAATTCATGTTGGTTGAGTAGTGTTGTTAACAAGTTTTATAAACATTTATATTTTTACATTTTTGTTAAAAGAGATGGATAGACATTTGTAAATTCTCCTTAAATAATAAGAAAGAAATATTGTGTTCGTATTTAGGTGCTTTTGCATAAATACATGCCTGTCTCTCTATATTTGTATACAGAATATATACACATAGACGTGTATATATCTAATATATCTCTCTGAGTATATTTTATATATGTTTAATGTAATACTTTTCTTAGCATGTATATAGATATACAGCTAAATATATACTCAAAGACACATAGGCAGAGTGTTTTTATTCATTAATTTATGTAAAGAGATTTTACAATCACAAATTAATAAGTAATTACTGTGGACTAGCCTCTGTAATGGAAACTAGCTTCCTAATGTCTGGCCTATTTACTTTAAGTTTGTTTAAATTATTAATTAAAGGTGTTTGCAGAATAAAGAATACTACAGAACTTATAGTTAGTTTCCTCAAATTGCTATTTGATTAATATTGAAATTCCCCTGCGGCACCTCTCCCCTCTCCACACACACAAGTGAACACTAATTGATTTTATTTTGTGCTCTGTAATATACTGTAAATTGAAAATATTTTTGTTACATAAGCATGTATCAAGCAGAAGTGTTTTGAAGCATGGTATTTGTAAAAAAAAAAAAAAAAAAAGCATTTTTTTTGTTTTAATACAGGAAGTTTAAATGTCAAGATCTATCTGTGTTTTTAACCTGTTAATTAAGTATAATTGTTTCTGAATGAAAACTGCTGTATTTATGATCAATTTTTGTATGTGTTTCTGAATTTTAAAAATTGTAACATTTAAATGCTCCTGCTTCACCTGTATACTATATATTTGGGAAATGAGACTGATGAATGTAATGCTTGTGTTACTTTAGTTGAAGCCATGACCAGAATCTTATTTCTTGAATTCCCCTTCTCTAACTGCTGGTAGTAATATAATGCAGCAGATATTGTCTTTACACAATTGTGCTGAATTTAAAAAAAAAAAAAGGAAATAAATAAAGCTAATGCTGCTTTATAGCTCATGTGGAGGATGAAAAGTGATCTTCCAATATATGAGTTATTATTAAACCTATAATCTTTTTTT
>JANRMT010062822.1:39576718-39578716 GCA_026402145.1 Polypterus bichir lapradei
TCAGTGGCCCGATGTTTCTGTGTTAAAGACAAGTCTAGAATGTCGATGTAGAGTCTCATGGCTTTGTGGTCTAGATCAAATTATTTTATTAAAGTTAATGTATGTTTCTTTTTTTGTGTGTGTATTTTGGAAACATAACAAGCAATGCCAATTGATAAAACATTAAGGATGTCAAAGGGTGTCTTCATTCCTGAATATGAGCCTTTTCTTTTTCGTCGGATCGTAGTTGAAAATCCACAATTTTTGTCACAGATGTAAAATGGGGCTTTTACAGAAGCTGGCTTTGCCAGGACCCCTTTAATATACACATCCCCCATTCTAAGCAAGCTTTACAATCGGATTTTTGTTTATCATCCAGCAAGTATTGTTCTTGCTTTGATGCCGCATTGTGCGGGTCTTGATTTGTTGCCAGGCATCTTGCTGAGATTGTTTATGCTGTGTGTTAAGCGGTCAAAACACAGTATTAAGTTTTAATTCTCAGATTGTTGCATTTTTTTGAGGGGGTGGGTGGGGTAAAATATTAGCCTTCCTTTTAACATTGATATTTTTATATATTAAAGCTTCCTCCTGAAACAGATTCCATTTAAATTTTGTGTTTTAATCATGCATTTTGGATGATACAAAAATAATAGATTAAACTTTTAATTGTTGCAAAAATAAAAAAGCTTTAAGATTAGTGAGCACCTCTGCTTTATAAATTAACAATTAAAGGAAGTAAATAAAACAAAAGCTGTTTCCACCATCTAATAACATGCTTTACTGTCCCTTCTGTACCATAATGCAAAAAATATATTAAGTATTTTAATATTTAAATAAAAAAATGAATACATGCAATTTTGAATTTAACAAAAAAGCTATTTATGTATATGTAATTTATAGTACACATATATAAATGCTTACAATCATGTATGTTTTTGTATACTGTACCTCTGTACCAATGGCTAGATTGAAGCCTATGCATTTTTTGGAGAAAGTTGTAAACTTAACAGATCTGGAATTCTTTTAACTGAAAAAGGTAAATTGCAAGGCGTCATATCTAAAATCATGCAATGAATTTTTATATTATAAGTTTTTATATTATTTTATACATTTATTTCCTTACCTGAGATGTACATAAAGACCTGTGTCTACTATCATGCATATCACTAAATGAAAAAGTTTATGTTCAGATACAGCAGTTAAAGCAAGACTCAGGCTGATAAATGTATGGTACAGCAGTATGCAAGTTATTAAATATCATTTTTCTTTTACAATAAATTAGGAAATATTTATACACTACTAAGTGCAAAACAGCACATTTATGATAGCAGAATCTATAATTACTGAATAGCCAGATTGTTCCATTTGAGCCATCCTTAATGGTGTGAAATGTATGTCCATATAAACATTTTCTTTTCCTACTAAGCTTCTTTAGATGCTAGTCATGTAGCTTTTCTGCAATTTGAATTCAAGCCATTTCGTGAAATACATAAAAGCTAGAACGTTAGGTAGACTGACATAGTTTAATAATAGAGTTTTTTGAAGAGTGGGGATTAAGTCTGAAAATAGTGGCCTATTTTAAATATAGCTTTTATCTTTTTGATGATTCATAGTATACTTATGTTTATAACTGGTAGAAGAAAATGGGCACTCAATACACTTCTCATCAAAACCGACTATTTTTTAAAAAATAGTTTCTTATGTAAATTTGCCTTCATATTTGTGTTATGTGCAAATCCTTAGCATTTAGTATCTGTTTATATGTGTCCTTGTCAATGCAGAGTGTGTTACTGACTTTGCTTCTGAGGGATTTTCTGAATTAAATTTAATGTACTGTCACCTGGTGGTGTGAAATGGAAACTATTGTCAGCATTTCTGCTTTTGTGGTTTGGCAGCTGATTTGTAAAATATATTTACTGTGTGTTTGCATGTATTAAAAAAAAAAAAAAAATAGAAAAAGTTAGACTTAGTGTTTTCTCATACAACATTGGAGCTGTATATATATGTATATATGTGTGT
>JANRMT010062822.1:39578816-39588905 GCA_026402145.1 Polypterus bichir lapradei
GTAGTCTATTGTGGATTTTTAATAAAAGCATAGATTAGCTTCTCAGCACCAGAAAAGGAGAGGAATGAGCAATACGTTACGGAAGTAACAGTACGCACTTTTCTTAATGTGATTTATGAGGTTAGAATAAAGAGATGAATGAAAAATAATGCCAAGATTCCTAGCAGAAGAACGTCACATGATATCATCACCAAAAGTGATTGGAAAGAAGCTCAAGCCAGATTTCCATATTGGAATATGAGTGTAGTATAGTGCTCCGATTACATTAGGAGAAACACACACTGGTGCAAATTTCCTTTTTGTATTGACAAAAGCATCTTATGTTTTATGTATGTGCACCTACACCAAACAAAAACTGGTTGTAGTGCCTCGCTGGTCAGTTAATGGCTTTTAGCACAGCAGGCCTGATAGAGTGAAGCTGAGATATTCCTGCAGTTCAGTGAAAAATGGCAACACCTAGCTGATATAAACTAGAAAAGAAAAACAATTCAATTCATAGCATTGGCTCAGTTTAAAAGGGAACTACAATACAGTCAGTGCATCATATTCATCACATTAGAGGTGTAATTTGTTTGTCATGTCAACACACATAATAGTAAGGGCTTGTTGATATGACTTTTTTTTTGTCGGGGGGACCGAGAATGTGACTGAGAGAATAAAATTGAATTTAAAAAAAAAAGTTAACTTTTACAAGTACCATAAATTTACACCGGCTGTTACAGACTCAAATCAAAAGTATGTTTTTATTCTATAATAGTAAAAATAAGAGCAGTTCACTACTCAAAAACGATCGCCCTGGGAATCAAACCAGCGACCTCTTGACTACGAATCAGCAGTTCTTACCAATGCACCACTCAAGTTGTCACTTTGTATCAGTGTCATACCGTAACCTGATATTCTTGTATAAAAGTGCACTTGTATTGTTATACTTGTACCTTTTGTGAAAGTGTTTATTTGATATTTGGACTTCAGTCTTCACACATTATACACTTCATGTCTACATTTTGTCAATTATTACTAAAATATTAAAAACATTTTTTTTTTAGTTATGTGTTCAACAATTCTTGCCTCACATTTCATCCTACATTTACACAGATCGCTGTAGACACGGAACACACATGAAATGTATGTATTCCAAATGAGGATATATTATTTACTCATTTAACACCAGGCACCTCACACACAGATAAGGAGCCTTGGGTTGAGCCGGGAGAACATTTTGCCCAAATTGAGCTCCGTCAAGTGGGTTTGGGGATTTGACAGCAGGCTGCTTACTGCTTGTGCTGATAGACACATTTACAAAACAAAAGACGCTGATGGAGAGGTGTGAAGGAATTTAAGGTGGGCCGGGATTACAAATTTTTTCGTAGCCTTCAGGGGTTATAGTGTTAATAATCTGCCCTCAATTATGTCTCGTCTCAATCTCCTTTTGCTTAGGCTCAGCTCTTTTAATTAACTTCCTCATAATTCAACCCCTGTATTCCTGAAATCAGCCTAGTCGCTCTTCTCTGGACTTTTTCCTAGCACTTTTATGTCTTTTTTGTAGCCTGGTAGCCAAACTGCACACAGTACTCCAGATGAGGTCTAACCTGTAATGTTTCAACAATTTCTAGATTATCTGCCAGTCCACCTAGTCTGGTATTATCTGCAAACTTAACCAGCTTGTTACTTATATTCCGATCAAATCATTTTACAAACATTAAGAATAGCAGCAGCTCCAGGACTGACCCCTGTGGGACACCACTCTTAACTTCACCCAATTCTAATAAGATTCCTCGCACCATTACCCTCTTCTTCCAGTGCTTTAGTTAATTCTAGACAGTCTAGTCTAGACACTATATCCTGAACTCCTGCCTATTTTAGTTTGATGCCCAGCCTCTCATATGGCACCTTATCAAATGCTTTCTGAATATCAAAATAAAGAATATCCTGTGCACCATTCTGATTGTATACTTTCATTACTTCACAATAGAATTCCATCATGTTAGTAAAGCACAGCCTCCCTCATCAGAACCTGTGCCTACTGTTCATGCTTTATGTACCCTGTATACTGAGCAGCACAGTGGGGCTTTACCAGATCCTCACCCCTTATGGAGCACATGTACAGCACACATCTCAACAGCACACATTCTGTCATTAACAAGCACATCCAGTCTGCTGTTACCTGTAGTGTTTGCCCTCATCCTTGCACATGTATTGCTTTTTCTTCATTGCACCAAGTGTATCTTCAGCTTTGCCTGCATCTTCTCAGTTTTCAAACCCTTCAATGTCATCCTCTCTATTTTACTTTCCCCCTTTGTTACTCTTGACTTCTCTTGTTGCTTCAATGCTCATCCTCAAAGTGCACCCGGTGTTTCTTTTTGCTTTTGCTTTTTTGGTGCCTCGTGTCTTCCTCTTCCTCCTCTTCTTCTTCCTCCTCCACAGTCTCTTCTCCTTCTACTGGGGCCTTGCCTTGAGCTTTTCTCTGTTTCAAGAGGTAATAGCTGTTCATATAAAACACAAAGGAAAAGAATCCTCAACAAATGGGATCCTTAAAATAAAACCAAGCCTGTGAGGGTATTTGATTGTTATTCAGATAATACTTAAACTTGCATAAAAGGCAAACTTATAAGAATTAAAAAAAAACTTGTTAAGGTACTGTGATGAGACAGAAAGTGAACTGTGCATAAATTAATGCCTTATGTCACCAGATATATTTATCTATGGTATTTGTGTTCACTATATACAAATAAATGAACTATTTTAATGTGGTGGCACCATGGACAACACTCCAGCTTTATGCTTCCAGTACACTGGGTATGAATTCCACTCCCAGACATTATCGGTGTAGAGTTTACACATTCACTTCATGTCTGCATAGGTTCTCATTTGGGTACTCTGGATGTCCCCAAGCACCCCAAATATGTGATAGGTTAATTGGCTAATCTAATATGGCCATTGAATAAAAGTGGATGAGTGCATGACGGGTCTTTATGACGGACTGGCATTCTGTCCAGAATTGTTTCCTGCCTTGTTCCCAACTAGTCAAAACTAGCTAACGACATATCCAAAAACAAATATATTTAATTATTAAACTAGCTTTAATGAAAGTCACTGGCCAGTGCAGCCATTTAGGACAATGTTTACACATTCCTGGTTTACATCAACATTAAAAAAATATTATAATAAATGTTATTTCTAAGCCTGCGGTGGGTTGGCACCCTGCCCAGGATTGGTTCCTGCCTGGTGCCCTGTGTTGGCTGGGATTGGCTCCAGCAGACCCCTGTGACCCTGTGTTCGGATTCGGCGGGTTGGAAAATGGATGGATGGATGTTATTTCTAAGCACCTTTCTTTTCATCTAAGGACATCGTACATAGATAATTTAATAACAGTGACATACAAGAATAAAATAAACACATCTTTCTATATAATACGCTACCGTGGCTGTTCGTTTGGCTGTCCAGGATTTTAAATCACCTGTCTCTCACAAACTGTTTGAACTATTGACCTGAAATTTGGTACACATATACTACGTGACGTCTACTATCCGCTTTCGGATAGTGATGATTTTTATTACTCTTTTATTTTATTGTAGAATCAACTCTCGGCAGCACGAAGCAGGGCAGCCATACGGCGCATGCGTATGGGCGCCGTTCTCATTCCCTACCACCTTCGCTAATCATTCTTGAGGCAGATTGAAGACTTAAGTGCCAGCTTAAGTGAAAAATTAAAGATAATGTACTAGGCAATTGCAACACAAAAACTAACTTAATCAGTTTTAACGTGAAAAGATGCAGACGAAAGAACAAAAGCAGTGGGCCACTAGGGTAGAGAAAAAAAGAGCTGATCAGGAAGCAGCAAGCGCAGCAACCTTTGAGCAAACGAATACTAAACATACAGAGAAAGAGGATGAAAACTAGGAATGCTCAAGTCAAGTGTATGCACTGCACGTTATCGTACAGTATGCCGTTACTGGTAAATAAGTTAAATCTGATGCAAGCAAGACATCAAGGCATGTTCTAAAGAGACGTTTTACAGTTACATTTACTTATTTGGCTGATGCATTTATCCGAGGCGACTTACAACATTTAGGAGACAATTGTTTACATTTCTTTTATTTTTCCGGTTGGAGCACAGGCAGGTCGGGTGACTTGCTCAGGGTCACACCGTGTTAGTAGCAGGATTTCAACCCACAACCTTACGGTTTGAAGCCCAAAGCCATAACCACTAGACCACAATGCCTGAAAAGTTAAAAAGTATAAGCTGTGCAAGACCGCAAATTATAAAGTTGTGGGGAGTTCCATCAGGTGGGAGCAGTCAAACTAAGTCCTTGGTGTTTAGATTGAGAGACAGTAAGTAATTGTTTATTAGAAGGTTAAAAATTGTGACACATTGTATCATTTAGGCCTTATGTAATAGAACACTTTATATGTAGTTCTGTTAAAAGCAACCTTTGTGAGCCTCTTATGATATCCAAATTGAACAGTAACTAGAAGATGGGTTATAAGGTTGCCCATGCTTGCATTGCTCTCCTTTTCCATTCTTAGCTTAAAAGTTTCTAAATGACCCGTAATGTTTTCTCAACCATCACTTTCTCTCCAGCTTCTGCTAGTCTACCTTCCATAACAATGCACCACTTTAGGAACTCTGTGCCATTTTCTAGCCAACCAAGAACGAGACACAGCACATTTGCTCTGTCTTCAGGTTTATATTTAACAAGACAAAACCTGAAATTAATCTGCCACCGAATTCTTTTCATGTTTTTGCAAAAGAGGCTTTTAAGATACGTGATATTTAACAGGCAACCAGCGTAAGTATGTGAGTTACTTTATGCAATTTAAAATTCTAGTTGCAGAATTTTGAAAATGGTCAATTTGTTACTTTTTTGAAGCTCAAGAAAGTAGAACATTGCAATAATTAAAATGAGTAACAAATATATCAGTAGGTGTTTCAGTGACATACTTGATAGGATCTGTGAAATATTAAAATAGACCCTACATTTTACTGTTATCTTCAAAAAAAGTGTAAGCAAAGTGCAAAAAAAAAATACTAATTTAAATGCATTGTCTAAAAATGCTTTAATTGTATTACATTATTATGTTGCATTAACAAGTACATTTTACATCTCTTAATTTGTTATATAGATGCAACTAGCCTTTAACAATGAAAAAATAAAATAATAAACTGTAATCTTGAATGCAACCATCTACATAAAAACAAAATCACAATTAATTGCATTTCAATTGCCTGTTTCATTTATATTAATACTTTACCAAATCCATTCTTCGCTGTACCAAATTTCACACCACTCACCCTAGTCCGCCAGCTCCTCCTGCCACAAGGATCAGGCTTATTCCAATAGTCATTGATGTGATGTAGTCATCCCCAAACTTGAGCTGTGATACTGTCGTAGTCGGGAATGATGACACTGCAGAATATATTCATTCAAAAGTACTTAGTGTCTTTCTTTTCCTCCTTTTTTAATACAACTCACTCAATTTTGTCCTACTGTCCTCTGCAACATTCATGTCAAAGTGAGGAAAGCGTACATTGAAAAAAAGAAATGTTTGAGACTGGAAACACTAGATAGTTAAGATTTTGCTTTCTGAACACGTAAGTGTTATCTTATGGATTTAAGTCTTCTGATTTACAAACAGCAATGTTAAATTTTGGTATCAGGTACCGTTTTATTGCACTCACCTATTTTTGTGATTTTCTCTGATATTATAAGTATACCTATGCAGAACAAAAGTACAGCTGGAACATCTCTGGTGCTCTAAAAGCAGCTGCACTGCTATGAGGAATGTGATGTGTCAAGTCCTGTTGTTTCTTTTGCAAATAAGACGGACATGCTAAAGAGTCACATTACATTAAAAAGTACTGGCCGCTCTGTAAGCATTTGGTCTTAGAGAAGAAAATTGTGGCATATACAGTAAACCATACATCCATCCATCCATCCATTATCCAATCAGCTATATCCTAACTACTGGGACATGGGGGTCTGCTGGAGCCAATCCCAGCCAACACAAGGCAGGAAACAAACCCCGGGCAGGGCGCCAGCCCACCACAGACAATAAACCATGTGTTGACCTAAGAAAGATAATTTGCTTCCTGTTCATATGAAACTTGGGACCGATGGAAAAGCACCCAATAAGGAAGGTGAAGGATATCAATATTTGCGACCAATGTGTCCACGAATAAATAATGCCAAGATTAAGGACGGCATTTTTGTTACCCACAAATTAGACACGTCACCAAAGTCAAAGACCTGCTAGTGGGACCAAAGGTAATCTCATTAGAGGCATTCAAGGATGTTGGTGAGGATTTTCTTGACAACTACAAAGCACCAAACTACATCCAGCTGGTTAACAACATGCTTCAAACAGACAATATCATGAACTGCAATATGTCTGTAAAGATTCATTTTTTGTGTTCACACTTGGACTTCTTCCATGCCGATCTTGTTGCAGTCAGTGATGAACATGATGTAAAGTTTCACCAGGACATTGCAATGATGGAAAAGCAGTATCAGTGCAAGTGGAATCCATCAATGCTAAATGACTATTGTTCAGATCAAATGTTGAGTACAAAAGATAATCAGCAGCAAAACATTTTAGCTCATTTAAACTAATGCAATGTGTCAGCATCATCATGCAATTAAAGACACTAAATTCAAAAAAAGTTAATTTCATGTTTCTCCAAATTTGAACATGATTCAGTCAATCTGAAATTATATTTGTGTCCAGCTTGAAGCTGTTCATCATAATTACCAATACTTTTCAGAGCACCAAACATTTGAAAAAAAAAATGTCCAACACAATTAAATCAGGGAAAGTAAGACAAGCTCTAAGAAAGCAAGGGGAGAATTAATACAAAAGTCCACCAACCTGAGCAGTCTATTCCACAAGGTATCTTTTTCTCCCTACAGGTCCAGCAGCTGACAATGGTGAGAGTATGCATCTCTGAAATATAAAAGCATTGCATGTACAGATTAAAAGAAGAACAGAGCAGTCATAGAGCTGCACCATAATAAAGTGCATATTTGTAGTTATCATCTATAAACAAAAGCATTCCTAAAATTAAAAGTACATGAAGATTTCATCAGCAATGGGTGCAAGGCAGCCACCAGCCCTGGCCGGGGCACCAATCCATCATAGTCATAGGGTATAAATTCGGTCATGTACAGAGTACAGTGAAATTCTTATCTCTCTATTATAAAAAAAAAAATCTTGGAAGGCTTGGAAGGAGACGAGATGTGATTTTCTAGGAGACACTTTAATATCCCGTGACAAGGCAGTGAGACAAAAGGACAGCTTCTGTACAAGTTTATAAATGTTTGGAGAGCTGTACGAGATGCAGATCATGCAGCACGGCAGCAGCTAATCGAGCAAAGAGGAGGTAAAAAAAATGTATGTTTCCCATTGTAGCACCGTTTAAAAGGGGGTTTCGGAGAAGTGACCACATCTCCTTAGCGTGCATTCAGCCCTCTCTTCCGGGGGTAGGGGTGGGCGAGCGAAGCGAGCAGGGGGCTAAGCCCCCTAGTTTTAATAATTGGCATGTCAGTCAGTCAGTCAGTCAGTCATTTTCCAACCCGCTATATCCTAACGCAGGGAGCCAATCCCAGTGCGCAAGGCAGCCCACCACAGGACAAACACACACACGCACCAAGCACACACTAGTGGCAATTTAGGATCGCCAATGTACCTAACCTGCATGTCTTTGGGCTGTGGGAGGAAACTGGAGCACCTGGTGGAAACCCACGCAGTCACAGGGAGAACATGCAAACTCCACGCAGGGAGGACCCGGGAAGCGAACCCGGGTCTCCTAACTGTGAGGCAGCAGCGCCGCCACTGTGCCGCCCATCGACATGTCATGTCAAGTCAATTTTAATTATAGAGCACATTTAAAACAACTTCCATAAATACATAAATACATATGAGTGATGTTCAAAAAGTTTCCACAATTTTTTTAACTCTATTAAGAAATTCAAAAACAAGTTACATCACTTTTCTACATAGTCACCTTCATTTGCGATGCAATTTTCCTAGTCACATGACACTCTCAGACATGACTACTCCTCCCGCCTTCACTGTTTCCAATGAAAATATAAAAGAGCAGAAACTTTTTGAACATCCCTTGTTTATCTCTATATATATAAATTCTAAAATTTGCTTGAAAATTCTGGTTAATTTTGCGATTTCTGTCATCACGCTAAATATCATAGCTCGGTTCCGGCAGCGATTTATAAGCCTGAATCTGAGACAGAGGTTGTCGGCCGAGGGGAGGGGGAAGCACGATGTCAGGAGTGGGGAGCCGGGCGGGACCCTCCTCACTAACATGCCAGCCTCCATTTGAATTGGTCTACCACTCGCCACGTGCTGGAGCTTATCTTGCCTCCACTTAGCTGGCGATACCTGTTTATTTATTTTTAAACTTTGTCCTGTTTGACTACTATGCAGGTGGAACTGTGGGAGACAGCTAGTAGATAATATAGATACACCAAACCTGATTAAATAAATAGTATAAATAGTATAAGTAATAGTATAAATATAATAAAAAGTTTAAAAAGGCTTTCAGATAAGATTTTAAAGTAACCAAAGTTGGTGCTGACCTAATATAAAAAATGTAAAAGATTCAAAGTTTAGGGGTAGCTACTGCAAATGCACAATCCCCTCTAAGCTTCAGTCTAGATCTCGACACAAACAATAACTTCTGGCCAGATGACCTCAGTGACCATGAAGGAGAATAAGGGTGTAAGATATCAGAAAGATAAATGGCTGACTTGCCTTTACTTGACTTGAACATACCGTACCTCTCAGTGAAAATTACTACCTTACCATTGTGAGATACCCCCAGGCTGCCAGATGGAGCCCTCCTTGCAGCACAGAGGTGCCCCGAATGCCAGCAGGGAATTATGGACAGTGGAATTATAATGTACAACCCTGCTGGATACCAAGGGGGCCACCAGGAGTCGCTGCAGGGAGGCCTAGGGATTTATATTTCCCGTATAGCCCGGAAGCATTTCCAAGTCACGGGAACAGAAGAAATTATATACTTCCGGGCTGAAGAAAAAGAGAAGTTTTTACCTGACCCGGAAGTGTTGGATAATCACATGGACTGAGGGCTCAGAAACACTTCCGGGTCGAGGACTATAAAGGACTGTGGGAGATCCCAGACAGATGAGATGAGTTGGGAGGCAGGGTGGCTAAGCGTCTGGGAGTGGAGGATTGTTTATTTGATTATTGGTTATTGTTATTGAGTATAGTGGAGTGGTGGTGCTTTGTGCACTTATTTATAATAATAAATATTATTATTTGATTTTTACCTGGTGTCTGACGAGTGGTCTGAGGGTACAAGGGGTCAAGAAAGCCCTGAACTGTCACACCATGAAACTTCTGTCCTCCTTAGTTGGCCTCAATGAGGGTTGCCCAATATTAAACACTAGCAGAATACCCGCGCTTCGCAGCGGAGAAGTAGTGTGTTAAAGAAGGTATGAAAAAGAAAAGGAAAAATTTAAAAAATAACGTAACATGATTGTTAATGTAATTGTTTTGTCATTGATATGAGTGTTGTTCCCATATCTATATATCTATATCTCTATATATCTATCTATATCTATCTATATATATATATATATATATATAGCAAAATAACCGCGCTTGGCAGCAGAGAAGTAGTGTGTTAAAGAAGGAAAGAGAAACAAAAGGAAACATTTTGAAAATAACGTAACATGATTGTCAATGTAATTGTTTTGTCACTGTTATGAGTGTCGCTGTGATATATATATATATAGCAAAATAACTGCACTTCGCAGCGATGTCGTGTGTTAAAGAAGTTATGAAAAAGAAAAGGAAACATTTGAAAAATAATGTAACATGATTGTGAAAGTAATTGTTTTGTGTATTTGGCGGCAGCGTCACAAAGTTTTTTTCGTCTAGCTGCATTAGAAAATGTACCACGACATCTGACACGCCTCCTTTTTACTGTTTTCTCACAGCTTGGATTGCTGCCGTCATAATGGTTTTGTGTCTATATATATATATATATATATATATATATCTTCATATCTTCATATCTATATAAATATATACATATGTATATACATTAGA
>JANRMT010062822.1:39596627-39621436 GCA_026402145.1 Polypterus bichir lapradei
GTTCTAAACAGCATACTGAACATCTGCCTGCCCTTTTTATTCAAGCCCCAATTTTATTTCTACTAAGACAGTTTCATTTTTTAACCGAGATTGGAAAATGGCAGAGAAAAATCTAATTAATTGTTAGTTATGACAAAAAAGATTACACAGAAACAACAAGGCTCTACCTCCTAAACACTGAATTACTAAAGAAATAAAGTAAAACTTAACCAACACTGATTGTATTTATCATTATATTCCTTTATTTTTTTTGTTAATAATAAAAACACCTGCTTGAAATGGCTTTATCATATTTTGAATAGTTCTTTCATCCATCATTTTCAAACCTGCCCTTGTCCTGTTCAAAGTGGTGGTGGAGACAGAACCTATCACAGATACACAACGTGCAAGTCAGGGGACAACCTTGGATGTGAAACTATTTCATTGCAAGCCACAGTCAAACAAATCAGACCAGTTTAATGTTTTTAATTCTATTTCTTTAAATATATAAGAACTAGCTCTGTTAGGCCGTTATTCCATTGCAGGCCACACTTAAGAACTTCAGGTCCATGTGTTGTGTCTAGTGAGCAGCCACACTATCTGCACTTCAGAACATGTAATCCACCTGAACCTAGGCAAATTTGGGCCTAGTGGATACTTGGATGGAAAACCATTTTGGAAAAGCTTGGGTTGTTGCTGAAGTGGTGATGGCGTTGCCAGCAAAAGGCCCTGTATGTGGAACCCAATGCCCGAATACAGCTGGGACACTCTGCTGTAGAAATTCTTCAGATGACATATAAAACCAAGGTCCTATTCCACTGTGGTCAGAAAAGACTCTTAGGCATCTCTCAAAATGAGTAGGGTGCACCCTGATGATCTGGTGAAACAGCCAACCATGACTTGGTCATTCTATCTCCCTAATCACCCCCTGTCTCCAAATGGCTAACTACATGTTAGCTAGTCTATGGTGATTATACTAGCAAAAAAAATGACTGCCATGGCGTCATCTGGGTGGATGCTGCACACTAGTGGTGGGAGAATTGGTTGCCCACTGTCTATGTAAAGTGGTTTGAGAAGGTTAGAAAAGTACCATATACATGTAATTAATTATTCATTAGTTAATAGTTACATTTCTTTAAATGGCAGTGCCTTATTAGTGAATTTGGTTCTGGAGGTCTATGAAATTTGCTGTATGTACACATAGGATTTTTCCTTTGCTAACCTAAGCCCTGCTTTATCCAGCTCATGTACTGTGTGTCCTTTTACTAGGCCAGAAGTCGCCTGTGTGTATTTCACTTCTCTTTATGTGTTCTGTCCCACTTGTCTTCTCCTTTTGGCTCTGAGTCTCGGTGTACTCATCTTTCATTCTAAAATTAATACACCCTAGCTCCTGTAGATGTTACCTTCTGCCAATGATTCATCTATTTCCTTTTATCATAAAAAAAAAAAAAACTTTGTTATTTGTCTTCCACTTTGGCTAAAACCTTGATAGCCTCCAGGTGGAAATCTCCTGATAGCTTTAACCTCCATCACAGGCTTCATTCTTTCTTTAATCTGGTCCTCATGGAACAGCCAATGGTAGGGAACCCTGCAGCAAAATGCATAAGCCAGACGTCTAAAAAAATGATAAAATAAAGGAATTGATTCTATGCCCTTAATCTAAAGTCATTTTATGCTGCAGAATCCCTCTTCTGCATGTTTCAACTCTCATCCAAGTCTCCAGTAACCGAACTGCCAAAGATCGAGGGAAGGCAGTCGAGTGGGTGGGGAAAGTATTGTTCTGAAACCTCAGTGCTGCATCTTTTAACAATACAAAAAAATAATAATAACAGATAGATAAAGGATAAGTTAAGAGCTAATGGGATAAATACATTATTCTTCATTTTTTTCTTTCTTATTTGACCTCAGATTAAATTTATTGATGCTTTACAATACAGTAGATTTGCTAATTTTCTTATACTGTTGGAAATTAATTTGTGACTTTCACATAGTGTAAATATGTTCTTTCTTTTGGCATCCCCTTTGATTAAGGGATTATTTTATAGTGTAACACTGATCCACATTAATATGGAAACACCAATCTATTGAACACTATCAAGATGTTCTTACATCTTTTTCAAATTTTCATCACATTAGATAAAAGTGTGACAGGCATTTCTAAAGTCAAACAGCGTATTCATGTCCATTACTGTATACTGATAGTGACCTGTGCTGGCTTTTAGCTGAATAATTAAATGTGAAACCACAAAGTAGGCTGAGGAGTTGAACAAGAAACCACAAGGACAAAGATTTAAGCCCATCCAGCTAGCTGACAGTGCTTCTCTAAGCCAACTAATTAAAGTGTCTGAGGTAAAACCTTGAGATAATGTGTCTTTGAATGAGGTCGGCTTGGTGGTGCAGTGGTGAGGACTAACGCCTCCTGGGCTCAGCATCCCACACCCATTTTGTTGTCTGCGTAGTTTGCATATTCTCCCTGAGTCTTCATGCAATTTTCTTCTTGTGCTCTTGTTTTACTAAAGATTAGGGTCATTATTATTTCTAAATTGGCACCATGTAAGCGTAAGCACAGATGTGTAGGTGAAAGACCCCTACAATGGACTGATTACACTTCAAGGGCGCAGTCTACTTTGGCAGTGTATGGATTAGGACAGCCTGTAACCGGATTAGGCAGGTTTCAGAATACCACGTATGTCCCCTGTGCACATATTATTCTGCACTCAATTTACAATGCAAAATGGAAAGTATTAATGATGATCTATACAACAAAATTGTACTTTATAATACAACTTGATACACATGAATGTTGCCGATATATATACAATTTTCCACTATTGCGTAGCTTATTATTTAGTTTAATACTTTGTTGCAGAAACACATATTTGTTGCATTTGATATCTGATTGATCTTTGCTAGCTTCACTGTTTTCTAGAATTTTTTAAAAACTGAAGCTGTGATGGTAACATCAGTTATATCGATTAAGCAAACTAAGAGCAGAAAGGGAAAGAAATATAAAAAATCGGCACTGCACAGCTGGAATAAAGGCATGCCTTAGAAATTCTTCAGCAAGGACTGTTCAGAAAGAAGCAATTATTTGATTCAGCATTGCAATCTTTGCTCCGTAACTTGAAAGAATGAATTAAAATTGATTATATACCACAACATCTGAAAAAGATATTTCAGTCTAAGTTATATGTGTTATACTTTTTATTCAATAAACCTGGCACCTCCTATTTTTGTCGATCTGCCTGCATGTCTTTATGTTTCTCTGTATGTCTGTTAGTCTAACAGAAACTGCTGCACATCTATCTATCTCTCTGTCTATCTATCTATCTATTTATTATATAGTACCTTTTCTTTCTTTCTTTCTCTTTCTTTCTTATGAGCTGTTGCTTATACAGCAGTGCAGATAACTCGGGTTTTCTTGTAGCCTGATGTGTAGCACATCGGACTAGAAACCATAAGGCTGGCAGTTCATCGTTCAAGCTGCCTGTGTTCCTTTGTACAAAAATAACTAATGTGCATACCAAGAAGAAGAGTTTCACCATCACATGAGGCTCTATACCAAGGAATCTCAAACTCGGTCCTGGGGACCCACTGAGGCTACAGTTTCTTGTTCCAACCAGCCTCTGTTTTTAATTGGACTTCTGGGCTAATTAAGTGAATTGCTATTTCCCAGATTCTGTATTTTGGGAACAATATATAAATTAGAAAACTACGCTTGGTAAATATAAATAAATAAATAAATCAATATAAATAGGTAAATAAATAAATCTCTCTATTATAATAAAGAAATCTTGGGATGAGACGTGACTTTCTCAGACAGACATTTTCACGTGCCAATCAATTTAACCACACCCTGGGCCAGAAATAAAAGACAAAGAGTAGATGATAAAGTACAATGTCATAAAGAATTCTAAAATGTTGAGAAGAAACACATGCAGAGCAGGTTAGAGATAATGGAATTACAAAAATTCGAAAGTCTCAAAAAAAATGATAGTAAAGATCACATTAACGCAAACAAACAGAAATTATTACTCGGTGAAATAACGGAACAGCGAAAAGAGATCGAATATATTGTTTGGATTTTAACTTTAAGCCGGAGACTTGTAGATCGTCTAATTCGTGTTGCCATCAGGGAAAAGTAGTGTTTCTTCTCAATGAAAAGGCATATCCGCGAGAATGAAAAGATTTCTTGTTTGGTAAAAGTGAAATCCCGCAAGAGAAAAGACTTTATGCAAAGAGATTTGGAAAAGTCCTGCCCATATCTAAAACATTTACAACAAACGCACATGGTTCAATCATTTCTCATTTGTGTGAATGCTATTGTCAGACACAGTTCGTGTAGAGAGAAAGAAACAATATTCACTCACAGCAGTTATACGTTGTGTTGTCATGATGTAATTCCAAACATGGAATCAAAATTCAATGCGATATTGACGAAAAGGTAAAAGTGAAAAGAGATTGAATATATGGACATAGGTGATATGACAGTAGTATGTAGATATTGTAAGTCTTTAAACTTTAAGTCAGAGACTTGTAGATCGTCTAAATCGTGTTGCCATCAGGGAAAAGTAGTGTTTCTTCCCAATGAAAAGTTGTTTGGTGAAAGTGAAATCCACATACGCAAGCGGCAGAGACGCAAAGTTGCTGGCGCGTAGCGCAGGCAGGGGGGTTGGCAAGCAAAGTGGGTCTGACGCTAAAGTAGTTGCAGCCTTTCACAATTCAGTGTTGTTTGGTTGGGTGTCTGCTCT
This sequence comes from Polypterus bichir lapradei, assembly GCA_026402145.1. Taxonomy (NCBI): domain Eukaryota; kingdom Metazoa; phylum Chordata; class Cladistia; order Polypteriformes; family Polypteridae; genus Polypterus; species Polypterus bichir. The sequence goes on from JANRMT010062822.1 coordinate 39,601,358, forward strand.
GTTCTGCTCGTTTTTAATTATCATCATTAAAATGCAATGAAGGAAGCAAACTGCAACATAAAAAGGGCAAAATATAATGAAATCAACAAAACAGAATTAAGCATTTAAATCTAGAGCAAAAATAAAAATATTTCTTTAAAATTTCTTATAAATGTAAAAATCATGCTGCTATGCTTTTCTGAATGTAGAGTAAGAGAAGAGGAAAAAAATACCAGCTAATTAAAGGAGATCATTGTTATTAGGTGTTGTCACTGATTAAAAATCTGGCTGGAATAAAAATCTGCAGCCACAGTGGGCCCCCAGGACCGAGTTTGAGTACCCCTGCTCTATATCATAAACTTTGTGTGTGTGTTTTGTGATCCTTCCTGCCATGTTTCCATCCGACATTCATTGCTGAATTGTGACACTACAACTTAAAAGACGAGAAGGTGTTGTGTCGTAAGAGGATGGAGTTTAGTAACTTACAACCAAAGCAGACTGAAATCAATGGCACAGTTAAAGTCACAATTTCAAATTGTGTGCCACACAGCATAGGCAATGGTTCCTCTCAAACCTGTGTTAAAAAGTGAGGCCATAAAAATGACCTGGATGACCTTCTTGTTACATTTTTCAGCACGTACTTAGGATACTGAAAGAGGTGTTGGCGCTTACCGTGTGGAGATTCAGATTTTCCAGTGCAGTGGCAGGGACACTATGCTGTAAAAAACTGTTGCTGTCCTTGAGATGAAACATAAAGCCGAGGTCATGACTCACTCTGGTCTTTCAAAAACTGTAGAGTGTTTCCCAATGTCCTAGCTAAACTGGCCCCCTCAGCCCCCTGATCATCCTGTCTATCTGACTATCTCTCTCAGCCCTTCACAACCTAATGGCTAAGGTGTGTTTATCATACTGGCACACAAATGGCAGCCATCACATCATCCATGTAGTGGTTGAAGTGGTTCCCCACTGTCTATGAGTAGGTTAGAAAGTGCTCTGTAAATGTAATGATGGTACTTTAGAATCCCAGGAGGGGTAGGGTGGTCTTTAGAACAGTGGACCCTTAGGGGTTTATTTTCCCCAGTATGTCGTTTACTATAATTTTTGACTACCTCTCCTCCCTCAGTGGGCCAGGCATGTATCAATTCTTATGCTAAAAAATGTAACTTTGTTCTAATTTGCTTGTTAGTCACTGAGATCTTTCCCATTTTACTGTTTTTAACTGAATTTCTACTTTCATGTGTATAAAGCTGCGGTGGGTTGGCGCCCTGCCCGGGGTTTGTTTCCTGCCTTGCACCCTGTGTTGGCTGGGATTGGCTCCAGCAGACCCCCGTGACCCTGTAGTTAGGATATAGCGGGTTGGATGATGAATGGATGGATGTGTATAAAGCTTGAAAGATTTAATAATTCACTATTATGTTTCCAGACAGAGTATTCTGTGCCTGTACTCAATTACTATGCAAAAATATTAAATGAATTCAATTGAACTTTTTGGTTAAGCAAATGGGTTTCAATTCTGTGCCCAGACACTGCCTGAGAAGATTCTGCACATTTTGCTCAGTCACTGGGTTTTGTCCTCATACCCTCAAAACAAGTTCCGGTTATTGTGTTTGTTGCCTCTATACTGAGCTCTGGCATGAGTGTGAGTGTGAATGTAGGTGTGTGTCCTGCCAATGGCCTGGAGTCCTGTCCAGAGTGTTTGCTGCTGTGCATCCAGTGCTGTCAGGACTGGCTTGGCTTCAATTCCCAACAACACTGAACTGGATAAAGCAGCTACGATAAAGTACTGTATTAGTTTATAACGGCAAACTGATGGGAAGCATGGGAGGACTTAGAAAGTGACACCAATTCATACATATTTGTTCTAAAAACAAACCATTCAACTTTAAATAAATACCCAAAATACAACATGTACCATTTAAAGGTTCATCGGGAAGAACAGATAACCACTTGTATACTAATAAAACACATCAGAAATTACAACACATATATTCTACAATTTAGATAATTTTCTTAATAAGATACTTTGAAAAAAAATACTTTGCCTAATGAGCCTGCTTAACCTGAAAGTGATTTCCTAAATACATCTTTCAGTAACATATGGAAAAAATGAATAAATATGACCTTTTGTACCAAAATCATTATTACAGTATTATGGCACAGACTGAGTGATAAAAATTGTGCTTGGATTAAATATTGGCAATGTAATTACAGTTCAGTCAAAAAGACTGATAAAAGGCATTGGAACGATATTACTCTGATGGTCGTTAGGTCTGAGGCTTTCTGACTGAGCCCAACTCAATTATTCCATCCGATAGTCCATGAGGCTATTCTGCTTGGTTTGCTCCAGGCTGTACAGTTTAAAATCCATCCTTATCAGCACTGGAAACAGCTGGGGAAAAGGGAAAAATGTCCCCAAAATGAAACAAGGACAGGACAAGGAGAAAAAAATACTATCAAAAGTACAAACATCCACCTTAATAAAAGGATAAGTGTCTGCGTGTCTGTCTGTGTGTCCGTCCAGTTGCTATGTCTCTGTTTTTCCTAAAGATGGCACATCACCAACATTTTTAGTAAGAAAATGAATTACATTTGTCATTCCAACAAACGACATATCATAAACATTAATTCTGATTTTATGAATCCCATACCAAATGGCATTTAGCAAAGACATAAGCATTGCTTTTGTCATTCCAACAGATGGTGCATCACAAACATTTGCAGTAATGCATTTTATTAGAGCAAATGTTTGTGATGTGCCATCTGTTGGAATGACAGATGCAATGCATTTTATTGCCACATGTATTAGAAAATACATTCCAATAGATGATGCACTGCAAATGTTAATGCTGAGGACTAAGTTGATTGTTTAGATTTCATCCCAGTGAGTTACAAATAATTCAACTGTCATTATCACATTAAAACACAGCTTTGACACATTCCTTCCATCTAACGTTATGCTTGGACGTAATGTTTCTCACTCCCACGAGTAGAGGTCAGGATGACCACAAAAACGTTTTCTTTCACAAAATGGACAATTTCATTGTGTGACTATATACTTCAAAACTTCTGTGATCAGATGTCAGACGATTATCATATCAGCCAACACAATGGCTAATAACTCAATAAATACACATAGAAAATAATAACAAAAGAGTAATTAAAATAAGTATATTATACATATTCAATTTCAAACCCTCCTTATTTGGTACGAATCTGACATTTAAATCCAGTTACATCTGAACTCTCCACTGCATGCCTCACTACAAGGGGTACACTACAATCTCAGTATACACACAAGACACAATATGCCTCCACCAACACGACAGACCAACTTTTAAAGGAATACTCCACCCAACAATTAAACACCAGAAATGCACAGGGACTGAAAATTCTCCCTCCGCCAACAGTGAAAACCCCATGCCAGTTTTTTTTTTCACTTTTGGGGTCAATTTGTAGTAGAAAGACAAGCTGGAAATTTGCAGTTTTCACATTGCACAGTACAAAGAGCTACTCTGAGCACACTCTGACCAAAATAATTGTGCCAGACAGAAGAATTGCTGCTAAACTTAACATATTAAGCAATGTTTACATCTTACTTAACTCTTGTGCAAAATTTTTTGAATTCCTGAAGAACAGATATAACAAAGTTTCTGATGGAATAAGCATCTATGGTGACCAATGCTGGACCACAGTAAAGAGTATCAAAAACATCCATTAAAACAAATCTCAACTTACTCTCGTCTCAATATCAGAGCAGTCAATGCATAAGAAACACGTTCACACAGGATCGAGCTTTAGAACTGAGGACCTGCTTCTCCACCTCATTCATCACTGAACATTCCTGTCTTCATTGCTCTGATTTTCCAGAAGTATTTATTTAACACTAGCCATCCCCCACGGCTTTGCCCACGTATTAGTGAAACAGGACAGTGAGGAGGACCCAGCCCAGCTCTCTACTTCTGACGTCACTCTTCCCTGTCTCCTCGGCCCACAGCCTTTGTCTTGTCTCTGATTAGCGCAAATATATTGCTCCTGCAAGCAAACTCTTCTTAGTACAATGAGAGAAGTCACAAAATCAACCGGAATGTTCAAGCAAATTATAGAAAAAAAAAAGATCTAAATCTGTTAAGTAGTTCTCTTTTTCGCTAACTAAGCGGAGTTAAGGTTATGCTCCAAAGCAGATGCGTGACTGAGGAGGGCCTCGCCTCAATTCCCGTAGCCCGATGAGTGTCGGTACCGCAAACGAACTATGATACTTAGTGCGATGAGAATGTCACAAAATTAACGGAATGTTCAAGCAAATTATAGAAAAAAACTCGATATAAATCCGTTAAGTAGTTATTTCATGAAAAGCGCACAGACATAAAAACGGGTCTAAAAAACTATAAGAAATTTCAGGCTTGGACCACAAAATTTTTAAAACCGTTTCTTAGCGAGCTCCTATGGGCCAAGGGTAACCTACATTCCAAATTTTAAGTCGCAAGTCCTCATGCATCGGGAGATTTTGTGATGAGTGAGTCACTGGTATTTGGCTTTTATATATATAGATTATTTTACCAAAAAATATTTGGCCCATTGTGACCACACAACTAAATGACTTGATGTGTGGATTATGTGACACGAGTAACGTGAGATTTTTTTCATGGACGTTTTTATATTGTTTGCTTTGGTCCAGTGTTCTAGCAGAAACTTTATTCCCTCCATTCTCCATGAAAACATGAGATTCAAGTTTTGTCTTTTCCATCACTACAAACCAAATGCAGTAAGTAACATATTTAAGAAATCGTTTAAAGCATTCCTTTAAATAGAAGTTACGAGATTAGCTACGAGATTGCAAGATTAGTTATGAGATTATTATGAGATTAGATATGTCGTAGATTAGCTCGACATATAAACTTGCGATAGTATGTATTTCAAAGATTGCCCAGCTTTCCCTCAGCAGTGTCTGAGCATCTTGGTGGCAAACCAGAAACACAATGTTTTCAATGAGGCAGTGACAGAAAACTGAACCTTCATCGATGGTGAATACTGTACGCTTATTTTTAAAACTTTAGGGTAATTTCTTAGTGGACAGACAATCCAGATATTAGAAGGTTTAATGTGGTGCCACATGAACTTGTAGTTTTTTTAAATTGGAGGCACAAACTCTGCACTATTCAACAAACAATTTATTGTGTTTAGAGACTGTTCCTTTAGAGGGTGATAGCTCCCTAGTTGGAATAAGTTCTTTTGTAATTGTGGTGTTTTAAGTAACCCAAAACTATATAGATACAGTATAATGCAAAAAAGGCGATATCCCTCCCATAGTGATACGGCAGTAAAAATCACAGGAGAGAAAATAACTTAGCTTTCTTTAATGATGATTTACGCGGTATAACAGATGAGGAAGCCATGAAGTCGGCTACAAAGTATTTGGCTGATGTCCAAGTCTTTTATACTGGTTCCTCCACGTGCAGGCCCCCACGTCGGCAAATAGTCCATTTCCAAACAAGGAAAGAAGATTTTGTGCTGTTTTTTAACAGAGGACAAAATAGTATACACTTGTCTTTAGGCTAATTAAACATTCCTCCAGCTGTCTTTGTCTGTCTTGTCCTATGCCTGGCCCAGCAATTCTAAATGCTGAGAGCCCCTGTGTGCTAACTTTGGCCTGGCCTGTAAATGTGAGTGGATTTATAAAATAATTTTTGTACAGAGCACAGTGACATTAAACTTATATTCTGATTACAGAGATCTCACCAAAAGGACTGAAGCATGAAGAAGAATTGTTGCTGAACGTTGGACAACCGGCCTTTATTTGTAGAATGGTTGATATAGTCATTTGCAAAGGCTAGCAACTTGTCAAAATTAGCACACTTGTTACAGATAGTGATGTTCCTTTTAATGAACTTTTGGTTTTTAAACATTTGAACGTTGTTATTTTACCTTTGCAGAATGTGATAATTCAGTATGATGTAGAGCAAACATTGGCCTATGGTATTATGATTCCACCAAATCACCACAGCAATGTTAACACTACTAATAAAGTCTTGCTATTTAACTTCTACTGTTGCGGTCGTATTCATTCCGCTTTACCACGTGATTTTGTTTTACCATCAGGACGTGAATGCTCTATTAGAGTCATACTTGCCACTGCTGTTACTGGTTTTGTGAAGGTCAGCAAAAATAAGAAAAAAATGTGTTGCTTTCCAGGAGAGCGTTATCATTTTTGAACCGTGTAAAATTAAATTGGCATGTCAACCTGGACATGGAAATAGTGTCCGACCTCATGATGGTATCTCTGGAGGGACCACCAGAAGAAAATGCAGATGCTACTGTGGAGATGGCTGTAAAATAGTGGCTCTGCAGGCAGTCAAGACGACCACAGGTAAAGCCATATGGCGAAAGCAGTTAGAGTGGCTGACACTGATGATGGTGATGATCTTGTCCTTATTGAACGTCTTTAAGATGGCCACTCTGAGGCTGATGTAATAAAGTTTTCCCTATGTAGTATTTTTGTAGTTGCTTTATAGAATTATCCAAGAACCTCTCATATTGAGATGTGTGCACTTATTTCATCAAAACTTACATGAAACAGATTTTATTTTGGTTTGATTAATATATTGATTACTGTTTTGTGTGGTGACAATATTAATATAAAAGAAAAAGGAAACTGAAGTAGTCAATGAGGGCAAAATATTATAATTAAAACTTTCCTAGCCTATTATGTAAATCTAATAAAATATTAAGCTGTTTTTTATTTTTGGCATATTTTTTTATAATTTTTTTTTTTTTTTTAATTGTCACAAGCTAATTTTTCACCTTAAAACTGACTGGCATCTGATCCAGAGTTGACTCCTGCCTTACATCCAGTGCTGCCAAGGTAGGCTGTGACTATCCAGAACACTGAGCTGGGTTAGGGAATGGATGGATGGATAGATGGACTCTATTTTTTCCCTAAAACGAATAGGTGCCCCATTTAAGGTAGGCTTCAGCATGGCAACCACTGTGGAAAAGACAAGCTGCTGCCCTTCATTAGCTTAAGCAGGTTTAAAAGGTGTATTATTGTGTCATACATCCTCTGAAGGTTATTGTACAAAACAGTGAGGCCTCACCAGGAGTACTGTGTTCAGGTTTGGTCTCCATATTACAAATGTCCAGAGGCGAGTGACTAGGCTGATTCCAGGGCGTATAAGTAGACACTGAAGAAGTTGAACCTTTTCAGTTTAAGCAAATGGAAATTAATAGGTGACATGACTTAAAATTATTAAAGGACTTAGTACACTAGATCACAGTTTTAAATTTTAAAATAAATTCTGCAACAAGACCACTGGGACACATTTGGAATCTTGCTAAAGGAAGATGTCATACAATTATTAGAATGTTTTTCTTCATGCAAAGAACTACAGATAAATGGAATAAATGACCAGGTTCTGTGGTAGAGAACAGGACTTTTGGGACCTTCAAATTTCGACTTGATTTTATTTTGGAAAATTTAGGTGAATAGTATGGGCTGAATTGTTTTCAGAATAGCTGAAAATTCATGGCACATAAAAAAAAAATTAATCAAGTCTCATTCTAAATATTTCCTTTGGTAATTTGTATTAAGGTGCCTCAATATAAAATAATACTAAATAAAATAATAGAGCTTAACAGTTGCCAGTTATTATAACATGCTCCTCTTTGGGAGTGGGAGGTGTGATGGGCCCCGGCCAGGACGCCTCTTCTGTATATGTTCTGGGGGAGCAGTCATGGGCTGCACAGTACCTCCCCCGGACCACTTGGTGGAAGCCCCTCTGGATGACTGTGGTGCCTCAGATACCTACAGGGCTCCATGGGAGACAGAGTTCTACACAGCCCTGTTGGGATCTGGGGTGGCCACCAGGGGGCGCTGCAAGAGTTCCTGGGCCCGTCTGGGCTGTAGTTCAGCCATTCCCGGGGGTGCAATCGGAGGCAGGTGGTCAAGCACCTGAAGTATTTAAAAGTGAGCTATAAAAGGAGCCAGCAGCCACCACTCCGAGAGTCTGAGTCAGGAGGAGGAGGACAATGCTTGCCATGAGGAGGAGTGGTGGTGAAGAGTAGGGTGTTTTTGTGCTTTGCTTTTGGTGCTTGTGAGACTGTGTTGTGCCTGTGGGACACAGGGAACACGTGCCCCATGGGTGAAGAAAATAAAAGTTTATTGGTTTTTATACGTGCCTCTGGTGTCAGTCTGTGTCGGGTAGGCGCCTGTATAATGCCTTTGTTATAGAGGGTCTGCGGAGTACCCAGGCTATGTATGTATTTTCCTTTGCTGCTTATTTGAAATATGGTGTTCCACAGGGGTCTGTTTTGGGTCCTTTTTTATTTTCTTTGTATTTGCTACCCCTTGGGTCCATATTTTGCAAAAAATGGTATTTCATTTCATTTTTACACTGACGATACCCGGATTTATTTACCTATGAGTAAGGAGTCCTTAAATTCACGATATAAATGTTATGAGGAGGTCAAACATTGGATAGCTGTAAAGACTGAGGTTATCGTATTTGGACCAATGGCTTCTGAAGGGGCTGTCAGGGATCAGCTTGGCTCATTAGCTGGGTTTTGCAAACCCCACGTCAAAAATCTTGGGGTTATCCTTGATTCGGATCTTTATTTTAATAAACAGATCTCGTCCATTGTCAAGAGCTGCTTTTTCCAGCTTAGACTGCTTGCTAGAGTCAAACCGTTCCTGGGGCACTCAAATTTGAAGAAGATATGCCATGCTTTTATTACATTGCACCTCGACTATTGTAATTCATTTTATTTTGGTATCAGTGAATCTCATCTTTCTCAGCTGCAGATGGTTCAGAATGCTGCTGCTCATTTTCTTATTGGTTCTCAGAAAGCTGTGCCCATTACCCCAATTCTGGCCTCGCTTCATTGGCTCCCAGTTGAATTTCGGATTCAGTTTAAAATTTTACTTTTTGTTTTTAAGTCACTGAATGGTGCTGCCCATCCTATCTGACCGAGTTGCTGGTCCCGTATACACCAGTCCGCTCCCTACGTTCCTCTCAACAGCAATTGTTGGTTGTGCCAAAGTCTAAGATGAAGACTAGGGGTGATCGTGCCTTTGTAGTTCTAGCACCAAAGTTATAGAATGCTCTGCCAATTGAAATTAGGTCAGCATCATCAACCCAAATGTTTAAATATTGACTTAAAACCCACCTGTTTTTGATTGCCTTTAACTGTATATAATTAACTCTGGTATCAATTTATTAATTTTTTTCAAATTCACCTTTCTCTGGGGCACCACGGGGGCACAGTGGTAGCGCTGCTGCCTCACAGTAAGCAGACCTGGGTTCGCTAAACAGGTCCTCCCTGCATGGAGTTTGCATGTTTTCGCCATCTCTGAGTGGTTTTCCTCCGGGTGCTCCGGTTTCCTCCCACAGTCCAAAGACATGCAGGTTAGGTGCCTTGGCGATCCTAAAGTGTCCCTATTGTGTGCTTGGTGTGTGTGTGCCCTGCAGTGGGCTGGCTTCCTGCCCGGGGTTTGTTCCTGTCTTGCGTCCTGTGCTGGCTGGGATTGGTTCCAGCAGACCCCCGTGACCCTTTGTTAGGATATATAGCAGATCAGAAAATAACTGACTGACTGACTTTTTTTCTGTTAATTGTTTAGCTGCTAATTGGTTCCTTTAACTTATTTTTTTTAGTATTTATGTAATTGTTTTTTTTTACTTTTGATATTGTTTTGATTTTATTGTACAGAACATTGGTTTACACCTATGGTGTGTTTAAATTGTGCTTTATAAATACATTTGGATTTGATTTGATTTCATACGTATCATGAAGTTACTGGAACGCAGGATGTTGGTGCCTATCAAGGGAGCCTTGAGCCCAAAGTAGGACTCACACCCACACTCACACTTTCTCAGATTACACAGATCCAATCCTCAATCTAACTAACTGTTTCCCTTTTTAAAGTTCAGGAAAACTGGAATACCTCAAAAGAAACATGATGGCAAGTAACAAGCTTGCAGACTCTTAACCAGCAGTGGCTTCAATTTGAATCCATGTCCCAAGAGTTATAAGGCATTATTCCTAACCGTTGTGCCATCATTCTGCTTTCAATTCATGTCCAAAATAACAAAACACTGATCACCAAAAAAAAGTAGTTCTTGTCATAGCTAAAAATCAGTAACTATCAGAGACACTTTGTGTAAGAATTTTTCAATAATGCAATGTGGCACATGTAACTGACCATGAAACAACAGTTTGATGCTGCCATTAGCATACAGGCCACAAGTAAATAACCTTCATAGTGACACATTTCTCAAAGTGCCTTTGGCATAATCTGACATGAAGTCTGTCACGTCACATATCATTTTCTGCAAACATATGGCTGTTATTTTCTGGAAAAACCATTATCCTTTCAGGAGAAGAAAAAAATGCTTGGCTAATGAATGCATTGAAAAGACAGTGTCAATTTTTGGAACAGCACAGTAATTGTGAAACAAAATGATACTAAAAGGGAAAAGAAATGACATCTTAGACTTATGCTGTATTCATGTTTTTATTATCTACACAGTTACAAGAATAACCTGAACCAAAAAACCATTTATATAAGTTCCATGGATGGCAGTTTAAAAACATACCCATTACAAACGATCATCAATGTAGATGAACCTTCTATGAGATGATTAATGTAGTGTGTTGTTACTTGTTTGTTCATCCATTTAACTAGCCTGCTTAGTGAGCCAGAGCCTCTTAGCAATATCAGGTTAGAAGTCAGGAACCAAACATTGGCTCAATGCATGTTCATCGCAGACAAAACACTACACTAAAAATTTCAGTTGGAAATCAACCTAAGTTGCGTGCATTTGGGATGTGGGAGAAAACCATTGAGTACCCCTATAGATATGTGCAAAAGACTGGGAACAAATGGGTAAGGGAATAAACCCAGGCCCCTGATGAAGCTTTAAACTTGTATATTTGTTAACAGGGGCAGCACGGTGGCGCAGTGGTAGTGCTGGTGCCTCGCAGTAAGGAGACCTGGGTTCACTTCCTGGGTCCTCCCTGCGTGGAGTTTACATGTTCTCCCCGTGTCTGCGTGGGTCTCCTCCCACAGTCCAAAGACATGCAGGTTAAGTGCATTGGCAATCCTAAATTGTCCCTAGTGTGTGCTTGGTGTGTGCCCTGCAGTGGGCTGGCACTCTGCCCAGAGTTTGTTCCTGCCTTGCGACCTGTACTGGCTGAGTCTGGCTCCAGCAGACCTCTGTGTTAGGATAGAGCGGGTTAGAAATGACTGTCTGACTGATTTGTTAACAGAATACTGCACACACCTAGGCAGCACCACAATAGTATCAAAACAGTGTATGTTTGTGCTAAGGGAGTAAATGCACAAACACAAAGGAAGAACATGCACACTTCACAAAGAATTCATTTTCCTGAAACTGAGCACAGTGCAAAGGCCCTCAGAAAGATGTTATACTTTGATAAAACGTTAGCTCTGGCTCCTTATTACTTTAAATAAGTCGGGTTAGAAAACAAATTAATAATCTAAATGCATTAATTTACTTTGAACAGAACGTTTACATGGCTATATCATTTCTTATTTTTCTACTAGAAACTGTAGAAAACAGTTCTACAATATTTCAGTCCTGTGTGGTGCTTTACTATGGTATGGCTCCCGCTATACGCACTACAACATGTATAATATTGCACACACATGCTTCAAAACAATGTTGTATAATATAAATATAAAATATAAATGCATATATGGGCAGGAGAATATAGAGAAGCATGCTGATAGATTTTTAACTGGAAAGTTAATTAATTAGGAGTAAGAATAAAATATAACAGTGTTTTAAGTTCAAAACTGGACAATGCACTAACTAGGGTACTTACATCAATGAAGGTGTTACTCTTTCTTGATGACAGCACTGTAAATCTACTAGAAAATATTAATTGTTAATTAAATCAGTACTAATCTATCTATCTATCTATCTATCATGGACATTAGGGGTGTCCTGTACCCAAAACCTACGCCACAAGTACATTATGACCAGTCACTAGCTTAAAAGACTGTGTTTATTTACCAAAATACCTTTAACAGGATTCCTCTTCCTTAAAACACAGTAATGTCATACAATATAATATAGTTACATCCTCCTTCTCTTCCACCTACACTGATCCTCCTCCTTATCCACCTCCACCATACGTACTTCAGATGAGATTTACCAGTCTTGTCTTCCAACTCACCTGTCATAGAAGGACAGATCCCTTTTAAGACCACACCCGGCAGGACTTTTGGCATATCAGATGTCTAGGGCAGAACCACTTGTGAGTCAGGTGGAGACCCCATATGACAAGTGAACCTCCTACCTCCCTCCAGAGGGACTCAAGAACTCCCATGCAGCAATGACGGTGTTCAAATGGGAGCTCCATCAGAGGGATGCTCCCACTGTCCTTGTGGTATTGTGGCCTATTAACCATGGAAGGTGCCATCAATCATCCCGGCCAGGATGCCAGCACATCCATGCCCTACACTATCTATCTATCTGTCTGTCTATCTGTCTATCTATCTATCATATATTGCCTTTCCAATCTATCTATGTATCTATTTATCTATGTATCTATCTATCATATATTGCCTTTCCAATCTATCTATGTATCTATTTATCTATGTATCTATCTATCTATCATATATTGCCTTTTCTATCTATCTATCTATCTATCATATAGCACCTTTCCTATCTATCTATCTATTATAATTGCCTTTCCTATCTATCTATTATATATTGCCTTTCCTATCTATCTATGTATCTATTTATCTATGTATCTATCTATCTATCATATAGCACCTTTCCTATCTATCTGTCTATCTATTATAATTGCCTTTCCTATCTGTCTATCTATCTATCTATCTATCTGTCTATCTATCTATGCATCTATGTATCTATCTATCTATCAATCATATATTGCCTTTTCTATCTATCTATCATATAGCACCTTTCCTATCTATCTATCTATCTATCTATCTAATTGCCTTTCCTATCTATCTATCTGTTTGTTATGTACATAATGTAATAAGAAATGATGTTAAATAAACCCACTTTTGCCATCAAAAGTAAACAGCTCGCATGTTTTATAAAACAGATGCTTCCTTTTTTTAAACCCAAGTGCTGCTAGTGATTTTCTTTTCCCTTAAAATGTGTTAAGTGATATTTATCCAGTAGACGTGTAAAACCAAAAAGCAGACTCTTGAGAGGCACAGCTACTGTGCTGAAAAGTCGCTAATGAAAGCCATCAAAAGCGAACAAAGGGCACAACAAATGGGCTTTAAGCCAAATTATTTTTCTCACTTGGCTGCAAACTGTGGAAAACATGGAGCCTAAACTTATTTGCTTAGTGAAGTGACTCTGGAGATATAAAAAGATATTAAAAAAAAAACAAAAACAAACACTCCGGCTCTCTTTGTTTTTAACAACATGAAGTGGCTGTTTCAGCTGGCATATACCTACAAGGCTGCAAGACATTAGGATGTGTCTGTGTGACCTGCTGGTGTGAACAGTCCAAGGGAAAGCTGCCATGGTGAATTAATACAAATGAAAAACGTAGAGAAGAACTAAGATCAAAGAAACAAATTGCCACTCAACTGCCTAGAGAAAACGAGCAGAACACAAAGTCATGGGGTCAAACAGCAGCTCGCGATGTCTTTAATATCTTAAACTGTATTAAAGTCAACAACCTCCTATAATTTGGTTAGACAGGCCATTGTCCTTTTAAAAATCTATTTAGATGAGGAAAGCTTCCAGCTGGGCCATGAGGATACACGTGTCAGTTAAATGCAATGGTGAAAGGACAAAAGACTCAAAGCAAAAATAGAAAACAAAAGTCAGAGGCAAATTCTCGAGTGCAAGCCGACATAGCCAAAGCTGATGCCAGTCATCTCTTCTCATCCACCAACAGCCAGGCTCTAATTTAAGAATCCTGGATTACCATAACAGTTCACGAGCCCGTGAAGGTGACAGTTCAAAATGTTTTCTTTACAAGTTAACTGCACTACTGATTTCTTTAGCTCATCATTTTAAACAAAATCACAGTTTTATTTGAATTGCTTCATCATTTGAACTACAGTAGAGAAGGCACTTGGCACATCTGTAGATGGCTTCACTTGGTTTATGAGACTTCAGAACACCAATGACATGACTGTTTATATTTCTGTTTAGGCTCCATCTCCAGAAACTCTGAACTTTAAAAATTGAGCTCAGAAATGTAATATTTGGGCTTTTGAATCTTGAGCAACTTTACACTCTTTATTTATGTTCATTTTTGGTTCACGACTTTCTGGTGTCTCCTGTCAACTGTTCAGTCTGTCAATAAAGCTCCAGAAAGTACTGCACTGTTCATGTTCCAAAGAAGGCAGACATCTCTTCATCTAATGACTACAGACTAGTAGCACTTACGTCCCACATGATGAAGACTTTTGAGAGGTTGGTCCTGGACTACATGAGTCCTCTTGTGGTAGACCAACTGGACGCACTGCAGTGTGCCTATCTGACTAAGACTGGACTGGAGGATGCCATTATCAGTCTGCTCTACAAGGCTTATTCCAATCTGGACAAAACTGGCAGCACTATGAGGATTATTTTTTTTGATTTCACCAGTGTCATTCCAAACATTCCTGTTAAGAGGTAAACTCAGAGATATCAAGGTGGATGAGCCTATGATGTCCTGGATAATGGCCTATCTGTCCACAAAATTGCAGTTTGTTACAGTCAAAGACCATGTCTCTGATGTTGATGTGAGCAACACCAGGGCTACTGAAAGGAACTGTCCTACCTTATTTTCTGATCACCCTGTACATGTCAGACTAGAAATAGAACACCAAGTCATGCCTCTCGCTTTAATGGGATACTGTATACTGACAAGCGGATGAGTGTAGCAGTCAGGTATACAGCTTTGTTTCTTGGTGCAAAGGGAACTGTCTGAAAGCCAACATCAGCAACAGGAACTGGTAATTGACTTTCCCCACACCAAAGGAGTAGAAGTGAAGGTGCTGCACCACTACAGAAACTTGGGGGCTCACATCAATGCCAGGCTGGGCTAATTTAATAACACAGAGGAGCTATATATGGAAAGGCATTTACAGCACGCCCATTAGAGTAGTCCCCAAAAATAAGTTCCCCATCCAGCCATTAATATGAGTTAAAACCTAATAATTAATTACGATTATATTAAGAACTTGGAATGCAAACGATTTATTGTACAGGGTGAGGCAGATAGGATGGACGTTTTTTACAAAATCACAAAATTGTTAATTTTTTCTTACAAAGAAATTTATTGAAAGATTTAAGTTCATATTGAAATAGCATTTGACAATTTGCAGTGATGGAAATGCAGGTCTAAATGCAAAATACGCCTTACCGAACGATTACTGAGGCCAAGTTCAGAAGAATGCTTCCGAGCAGATTGACTTGGACTGCACAACAGGGCTAGTCGTACGCTTTCCACATTTTCAGGGGTACATGCCGTTCGTGTAGCCCCCGGCAGTCTTTTGTTCATTAGTATACCTTGTGTAAAAGTGCTTTAACCCAACGTAGGATAGTATTACGAACAGGAACAGCTTTATTTCTGTGGATATTGAAATGGCAACGAAACTCACGCTGAACTGAGGTAATAGATTGGTTGTTCTTGACAATACAGTCGCACGCAAAAACGCGGTGTTCTATCGTCCATGGCTCCATGGCTTTAACTAAAAAGAAAATAAAAAAATGCTAAGACTTCGCGAACCTAACGCCATCTACCACACATCTGTCACTCCACCTAGTGGTGAGTTCTAGCCATTTCAAATATGTCCGTCCTTTCTGCCTCACCCTGTATAATGGGAATGTTAAAGGTAACAATTATCAAAAATATTTTAATTCCAGTATGCAGATACACAGAAGCAAAAGCATCTTTTCAAGTCCGTGTCAACCATTATCACAACTCAGTCTATTGTGAGATATAAGTAACTCAGCACACGCAAACAGTAATCCCGCCCTGTCGTAGGTGTTTATAGCCTCTTTGTATGCCACACCACGGTCTTTGTGTGTTCAGCGGCTCTGATATTCTGCATGTCAACTGCAGTTCCCTTTCTAAGTCCACCCTATTTTTATGCTGACTAGAGCAGCTGCACCTTTCACGTGTTATTAATTAGTTCAAACACCGCTTTGTTGCAGGTTGCTAATGTCGATTCTTTACAATAATGATGTGTAGGTAATATAAGTTCAGTCATTGCAGTCTTATTTATGCTTACATAGTTGCTTTTCTCTTCCATTCATTTTCAGAGAAATTACTTTATTTGTGGGTACTTTTATGGTTAACTAACATAAAGCAGCAGTGCTGCTATATGAAGTGCTTGTGCCTACCATCCCCAGCATCTGACTCACTTGCATTGGGCATCTGAACGGAAAAGAAAAAAAAATTACAAAAGGTGGTGTAACCGCTGTCTGTAAAATTGAAAACAAAGTCATTTGTAGCTGAAGTCGCACAGATGTTTTCTCTGTTTTAAAACAGATGGTGCAGAATTGCCAATGTTTTTCAAAATTCAAAACTATGTATAGCAGAATATGTTTGAGATATCTCAAAAGAAGCTGGCCTGTCTTGGCAAATTTCCTTGAAGAAATAGTGTACCAGACTTAATTAAACTGGGTGCAGAGGGGGACCGAGTTGTTTCGTGCGGACAGACAGACAGACATAGCAACTGCAATAGGTGCTTTTCGCATTATATGCAGATGTACCTAAAAGATAAATGTAGGTGGGATGAAGTAAGACAGGGGTTCTTACTATTATGTGTAAAAAATGGACACATTTCTGTCAATAAAGATATTTAGCATTTTAGTTTCAGTGAAATAAAAGAGAGAATTATAATTTAGGAGTCTTGAATTGCAATACTTGACCAGATTATTGTGATAAAACAGTATCATGGTGTACCTAACAATTTCTTATAGATATTCTTAAAGCATATCAATGGATTCCAGTGACATGTTCAACTCAGATTTCTGTGATGGTGAGATGTTTTGGTGGTGATGTGTCAGAATTTTGTAAAGCAAAATCATAATGTTTAAAAAGCAGTTTCTTGTTGTAAAGTCTTAATCCTTCAAACGAGAAATGCAATCTTTGAAAATATCTCTTTTTTAATATTTATACCAATTATGCATATCGAAGTGCAAATGTTTTCAGGAACCACAACCATCTTCGATGAAAATGTACTGTTGGAGTTTAGTTACAGTACTTTTAGGCTCTATTAATAGCATAAATCGACCTTAATTCCAAAACCCTTGCCACTGGGGTCATGTACCAATGAGACACCCTGCAAGTGCATTATGGAAGGACACACAAGGATAACACCAGATTCATTTTTGATACTTTTTTGAAGCACAATCATCTATGCTTATAAGATAATAAAGTCTTTTGACTGAGTGGGTTTTCTTTTGAGACAATGTTAAAAACGTAGCACTTCAGTATTACAGAGTCAGTAGAGGGGCATATAGGACATTGCTTCAAGATGTCAGTTATCCTTCACAGCTGTAGTCCTTAATTCAGAAACATAGGAGACGTTTATCTTTAATAGGCATACATTAACGCAATCATCTTTGTCCCCAGTCACTATTTGTCATGAAGTAATGGTTGCTCACTTTAAATATAAAGTTCATTAGGTAGTCACTTTGCTAGAGTTGCTAAGTCGTCAAAATTGCGAATGACACTGGGTGTCCTACCGAAGCTCTATATTTGATTATGCAAACACGCATCCTGATGTTTGGCACTGTCAGCAGGGCCTTCAGGTCCTTTAAAATGTTATGCAGGCATATAAAAGAAGCAACAAGATCTGGTGTGCTTACAGTCAGGAAGGTAAAGTAACATTTTGAAATGTCTGAGATACAGTAGTTAGGGCTGATGATCCATAGGAAAAACAACTTGTGTGTAAAGCCTAGTCTAATCACAGTCTGTGTGATTCTGGTGTGTTCTCCTGGTCCTCTGACAAACCCAAAGAGTGTGTGTTAGGTTAATTGGTGACTCTAAACTGACCCAGTTGGCATGGCATGACTGTGCCAAAATAATGGATGGGGCGACGTTCAGGGTTAGTACCTTGTGCATTTCCGCTGCAGCCAGATATTTAGTATACTGTATATGCTTGGAGACAACAATGAGCGAACTGCGATTAAAACTGGGTGGGAAAAATTAGACATTGCTAAACCAATCTAACACCTCGTGTGGGGAGCACTCAAAGTTGGGGCTGTGCTTTTGAACTGCAAAGGTCAGAGGAGGTGTGCTGTATAACAGTCGCCTCTATTTCCTGAGATAGTTGAAGTTGTTAGGTGCATGCAGGCCACTCATATATATATATATATATATATATATATATATATACAGTACAGGCCAAACGTTTGGACACACCTCCTCATTCAATGTGTTTTCTTTATTTTCATGACCATTTACAGCACTCCATCACTCTCCTTCTTGGTCAAATAGCCCTTACACAGCCTGGAGGTGTGTTTGGGGTCATTGTCCTGTTGAAAAATAAATGATCGTCCAACTAACCTGACTTCTGCACAACACAACTGCTGGTCCCAACCCCATTGATAAAGCAAGAAATTCCACTAAATAACCCTGATAAGGCACACCTGTGAAGTGAAAACCATTTCAGGTGACTACCTGTTGAAGCTCATCGAGAGAATGCCAAGAGTGTGCAAAGCAGTAATCAGAGCAAAGGGTGGCTATTTTGAAGAAACTAGAATATAAAACATGTTTTCAGTTATTTCACCTTTTTTTGTTAAGTACATAACTCCACATGTGTTCATTCATAGTTTTGATGCCTTCAGTCATGAAAATAAAGAAAACACATTGAATGAGGAGGTGTGTCCAAACGTTTGGCCTGTACTGTGTACTAAACTGAAGTAGTGAGTCTTCGGCCGGGATTTAAAAGCTGAGACCGAAGGCGCATTTCTTATAGTAGCAGGCAGACCAGTCCACAGTTTAGGGGCCCTGTAACTAAAAGCTCGACCTCCTACTGTTTTTTTTATTAACCCTTTTAATCATAAACAGACCGGCATCTTGAGATCTTAATGTGCTCTGGTTTGTAAGTCATGATAAGTTCAGAAAAGTAAACCGGACCTTGGCCATTTAATGCTTTTGTATGTTAAAAGGAGGATTTTGAAATCTGCCCTAAACTTAACCAGGAGCCAGTGTAAGGATTTAAGAACTAAAGTTATGTGTTTGTATTTTCATGTTCTTGTAATAATTCTTGCAGAAGCATTTTGGATTAACTGGAAGCTGTATAAAGAACAGTTTTAACATCCAGTGAATAATGAATTGCAGTAGTCAATCCTACTAGAAATAAGTGTATGAATTCATTTCTCTGTATCCTGCTTATTTAGAAGACACATTCATTTCCCAACATTTTTAAGATGGAAGAAACATTATTTATACCAGGCATGTCAAACTCACTACCATTGGTGGGCTGCTTTGACTGTCATAAGTGCATCAGTGGGCCGCACTGTAACAAATACTATTATACTATTATACAAAGTTACTGTAGCTTTCTTTCCAATACTGAAAACTTTAAAAAATGTAACACTTAAAGTTTAAAGAAAAGCAATTTATTTCCATACAATCTCCATACAACAGCGTACAATTAGAGTCTTAGCCTCTTAACTAGGTCCTTATATAGGAGTCTTACAGTGTGAGATCTATTTCTTTTGTCCCAACACTTGGCATCTCTTGTTTGTAACCAGTTTGTCAATATCAGGCTTGAAATCTTGTGCAGCTGCAACTTCTATGAGGGATGAAAGGTGCTTGACAGTAAGCGATGTGGGGATTTGGTAGCTTTCATTAACAAAAACAATTGCTCACAAAGGTAAGTGCTTCCGAACATAGACAGTACTCTCGATGCCAACTTACGGATCTGCACATACGAGGGGGGAAGGTAAGCATACAAGCCTGGCACACCAACTTCGTTGTATTTTGCCATCAGAATAGAATCTGACTGCAGTTCAATCAATTCCATCTGGATATTCTCAGGTGCATTCTCAACGTTGTAAGAGTATGGTGACGTAAACAGTGCAAAGTCCTATTCGTCTGAACTGAAATCATGAAAACGCTCACTGAATTCATTGCTCAGTAATT
>JANRMT010062822.1:39621536-39632424 GCA_026402145.1 Polypterus bichir lapradei
ATATATAATCCTAAGCCTAAAAGTGTAACGATTTTATGAGACTTTTTATGCCACATTTTTTTGTCACGCTTTAAATAAGGCTTATTTTAAAACCTACATGTATATGTTTTGTATCATTATTTTCAGACTTTATCGAACTTTAATATGATGTTGTTAGATTTTCAGATTCTTATTCCATTTTTAAATTATAAACTAAAATATCAAGAACTCCTGTCCCGTGAGACGAGACTTTGTGCCAAGAGATTTAACCACACCCAGGGCCAGAAATAAAACACAAAGAGTAGGACAGCTGCTGTACAGGCTTTTAAATGTTCAAAGTGCCATGCGAGATGCAGATCATGCAGCATCGCAGCAACAGCAAGCCAGCAGCTGATCAAGCAAAGAGGAGGTAAAAAAAAAAAACTTTGTTTCCCATTGTATCACCGTTTTAAGAGGGGGTTTCGGAGGAGCAAACACATTTTCTTGGGGTGCGTTCAGCCTCCCTCTTCACAACGTGAATGGCAGAGACGCGAAGTGGCTGGTGTGTAGTGCAAGGGGGGGGGGGGGGGAGGGGGGGGGGTTTGTCGAGTGAAGCAAGCAGAGTTCGAACCCCCTAATGTGTGTGTGTGTGTGTGTATATATATATATACATATATATATATATGACATTAATGTCTAAAGCAGGCAATGTGAAAGGACTCAAGAACTCACTTAACTGAACATTTTCATCCATTCATCCACTTTTTAACAAACCTATCCAGTTTAAGGTCTTGGGGCCGTACGCTGTATTATTAGTAGTGTTATCGTCCGAAATGGGTTATGGAAGATCTCAGGGCCAGAGCTCAGGATGGGTAGATGATTGCTGGGACCTACTGGAGCCTAACAACAAGGGACTATCTAGTGCAAATGTGCAATTTTAGATTGTACATTTATCATCTGTTAATGTGAACAGTCAATATTGTACATTAGCCTAGTTAATTTAAATGTATTCACTTTTGCTTTATCACCATTGTTTATATTTTACAAAATGATAACATTGCAGTGTATTTTAATTTCATTTTCAATTTCATTTTGATTTTAGATGCACTGTAAGTGATATTTTGCAGGTTATAAGGATTTAGCAATATTTAGGTTTATGTACTGTGAACTGAAAAACCATCTTTGAGTTCAATATAAAACTGACAGTCCAGTGTTATACCAAGAATGGAAAAATGGCAAAGAGAACATGTAAGGATGTGGAAAAATGCTACTGTTGAGAGACAAGCAAGGGTCATCAAAAATACATACATCTGTACAAGTAAAATGTATACATTGGAATGTCAGTTTCATTTATATATTTGGCTAACACCTTTATCCAAGATGACTTACACTATTTATGATACAATTGGTTACATTTTCCAGTTGGAGCACAAGCAGGTCAAGTGGCTTATGGTCACACAGTGTCAGTAGCGGGATTTGAACCCACAATCTCAGGATTTGAGGTGCAAAGCCTTAACCACTACACCACACTGCCTGCCTTTTAGACTATTTCAGTGTATTATTTTATTCTGTAATACTTGTTAAAGCTAATGGTGCATAGATGTTTCCCAAAAATGAATTCATAGGTTTACTGCTTAACTTGGTCCACCCTGGAACTAATAAAGAAAATGAATGCACATTATGCAGTACTATGTAAGCAAACAGTGCTTGTGAATTTGCTAATTCTGGCCTTGGTTGGTGAGAGTGCATGGAGTTCAAAGATCTGCAGTTCCTTCAGAAGCTTAGGAAGAGTTGCAGTGAGACATTCAGTCCGTAAAAACACGTGTGAAAAAGGTTTTGTCAAGCATAAAAACTTAAGATGTCTTTCCTCTTCTTTGTAAAAATATACAAAATAATGAGTCTGGCTGTGTGACATTCATATTGGAAAAGCCAACAAGTTCAAAAGACCAACTGAATAATTTGCTGGGTTTGATTCTTCTGCTTTTATTCCTTACAGTCCAAATAAAGTGATGCAGCAAAAAACTGCTGTGCTGTGCAATTAATCATTTGGTCAGTAAGATTCATGCTGTGCATCTTTTTTAGTTGCATTGGTTTATTCTGTACTTAATCTCATTTCGACATCCTGTTTCCTGAGGTCTGTACGATCAAACTGGCAGATTATAGACTTTCAGCAGCAATAGGAAATGTCCACATTTTGTTTGCATGCAGTAGGTTTGTCATTGTTATGAGAAACAAAATGGCTGCTGCTTATTCATCCTAAACACAAATGTCTTACACACAGTAAATGACTCTTTTTGATTGATAGATAGATAGACAGACAGCAGCCATACCCCTTGTACTAATGAACAGGTCATCCATCCGAAGTTAAGCATGTTCAGGCCCGGCCAGTACTCGATTGTGAGTCCATCTAGGTAAAGTTTGGGGTGCTGAGGTGGGTGTTGGTGAGGCCAACAGGGGGTGCTGACTCTCTGGTCGGTGTGTGTGTCCCAGTGCAGCGATGTGGACACGGTTCTCTAAACATTGACACCATCTTTTGGATGAAACATAAAACTGAAGCCCTGACTCTCTGTGGTCTGGGCATCTTTTTTTTTTTTTTTTTTGTTTAAAGAGTTGGGTATACCCCAATGCTCTGGCTGAATTGCCCACCATGGAATTGTCCATTCTATTTCCCTAATCATTCCCAATTCCTTATTGACTATCTATCTCTTTCACCACCTAATAGCTAATGTGTGGTGAGCATACTGTTGCAAAAATGGCTGCTGTTGCATCATCCAGGTGGTGGTTGAAGTGGTTCTTCATTTTCTGTGTAAAGGTTAGAAATGCTCTTTATAAACATAATTATTAATTTATTACAAATAGAGATATGTAGAGCCATATAAAAGACGCTGTAAGAAAGATAGATATTAAGGTATATGAGATAAATGAAAAACAGCACATGATGTAGGTAATGAAATGTTCAATATAATGTAAAAAAGGTGGATTGACAGAATGAGATACAGGAGTTCACAGAGGTCACATTAAAGGAGCAATAGGAGGTATACGATTGGTAGTGAATTTATATGAATATGCTATACACATAACTTATAAAATGTTATTGAAGGATAAAGCAGTGTAGCATATCGCTCTTGCTCATTTTCACTTTTTTACTTTGTTACAGGTCAGCTGCAAGCTAACGCATACTGTGAAAGTCCAGACATAGTATTAATTGGTAATAAAGCTGATTTGTCTGATCAGAGGGAAGTTCAGGAAAAGCAAGCCAAGGAGCTGGCAGATAAATACGGGTGAGTATCTGACTGTGATCATGTGAGGTTTAACATACGGTAGACAGAGGTGTATTATTTTAGGTGTATTATTTGCAACATCTTCAGATTGGCCTGTACTGAAAAAGGTAAAAAAAAAAGTATAAGTTTTACTATTATTAAGTAATGCAAAGCCACATTTTCTTTTTAAAGATGAAATAGATGAAAGCAAACCAAATACTGTACTTCTTGACTGGATATTTGATATTTGGCGCTCTGTGTAAGGCTGTTGGGAGCTTGGACTTGGCGTCAGGCATCAATGGGCAGGATGTCATCTCATCACAAGGCACACCTGGCAAACTTAATGTCACTAATTAGTCTGACATAATGAGGAAAAGACTAGAGTATACACGCATAGTTAAAGTTCACAGTAGACTAAAAAGTTCATGGAGCTGCCATAGAAGTGAATGAACAATAGATGAGGGTGCAGTTTCATGCGAACAGTGAAGGAAGAAACCGAGAACTTACAGCTGGTCCGAGACTGATGCATGGTGGAAGTTTCTATGTCTTCCATGTTTGGTAGTTCCAGAAAGATGAACTGTACATGAAGATTGGCCTAGAGGAAAAGGCTGGCCTTATAAAACCATGGTCAGATCCACTCGGGTCATCTGTGTTGTATTTTATTCTTAGTTGTACTGACACACCACGTAACTACAAAATGCATGCAGCTGAGGTCGGTTGTCACGTGATCGTATTCCAGTCTATCAGCACCACTTTGGCGCATGATTGGTTCTGATTGGTCAAGATTCTCATGAACGGGGATCAAGTACA
Source organism: Polypterus bichir lapradei (assembly GCA_026402145.1). Taxonomy (NCBI): domain Eukaryota; kingdom Metazoa; phylum Chordata; class Cladistia; order Polypteriformes; family Polypteridae; genus Polypterus; species Polypterus bichir. The sequence continues at coordinate 39,625,565 of JANRMT010062822.1, forward strand.
TTACATCCAAGTTAAATATGGCTGCAGCATCTATATCCAGTATCCCTCGGTGGATGAAACCTGCGACCTTGTGTGCAATAGGTTACAGCGAGAAGCAGTCAAAAATCGAGCAGTTGTTCCTTTGATTTCTGTTTTTGTTTACCGCATTTGCTTCACCCAGGGTTTGTTGCTCACAATAATCCCGTAGAACCAAGTCCTTATCAGTCTGTTGACCGGTCTTTGGACTACTTAGTTCATTCTGAACTGCTATGCATTTGTAGCAGTATAAAAAACAGAGCTAATTTTTTACTCAGTTTTACAGGCAGATTTAGTATATATTTTTAAAAGAGATGATCTGTGTGTCTGGGTGGTGTGTTTATCGCTCGGGATTATTTTCATTCCTGATTTTTCATTTTTGATTTTTTATTTGTTTTCTTCGTGAACCGTGTTAGTGGAAATGGGAAGATTATTTTTGTTGATGCTTCTTTTTTTTCATCACCTTTGATTTTGAGTTACTAGAATTATTGTATATAACATCTGCACTAGTTTTTGCTTATTTCTATTTTGATATTTGTGTCCTGGCAATAAACTGTGTATACAGTTGCAATTTCCAGAAATATTTTTTGGCACATCTGGGATAAAACTAGAATCTCTGTTTGACAACATCGGTATTGTCTGTGTGTCAGTCTCTCAGCCAACTGGTCTTGTGGTTAAACCTCCAGAGGCCCAAAGCTGGAGTCTATGCAGTCAGCTTCCACAACACAAGTAAAACTCTGTATTTCGTTATTCCTTTTCTATCAACACTGACTGATGAGATGTAAGAATAGTAATGATGGATCCAGCCATTTCTGAACTTTCAAAATCCAGCTTGAGGTCACGGCCTGTCATGGTAGCCCTGAGCAAAAGGCAGTGACGAACTCTGGACTTGGTGAAAACCAACTCTGGTGGTTGATTGAATTAGAACGTCATTTTCAAATGGGCTAAATATTCATAATCCAGTCCCAACCCCACCCAAATTGTCATTTTCAGCCATTTTTCTAAGTCTTTGGCTAAATTTATACCAGTTGCCCATACTAACAATCTCTTGCAATGATTTGTGGGCTGCAATGACAGCTTATCTGTCAAGGATAATAAGAACGGCCAGTGAAGTATTCAATTCAGGGCTGAGCATGAGATAACAAATGATAAGCTCACAGGGGTATCTACCAGTGCCCGTCTTGCCCACCTTTTCTGTTTCCACACCGATTTCAAATTCTATTGACCTGCGCCTCTGGCCAACAGATTCGGCAGATTTGTTTCACCCCCACTTCTTTTGTTTGATTTCACAGGATACCGTACTTTGAGACAAGTGCGGCTACTGGATTGGAAGTTGACAAAGCTGTTATCACCTTGCTCGACCTGATAATGAAACGCATGGAACAGTGTGTGGACAAGACCGCATCGGAAACTGCCAACGGAGGAGGATCGGGAAAACTAGATTCCGTGCAAGCGCCAGAAAAGAAGTGTGCCTGTTAAAATTGCAACATAAAAAAAAAAAAAGTGTCATTCTAAGAAAATTCTCTAAAAGGACCAAAAGTAAAATATATTTAAATATAATGGTAACTATTGAATCTCATAGGGAGCCATGAAAACAGAAATGTTAAACTATATTTAGTATAACTACAACTGTGTAAACCAAGGCACAGCCCCACCAACAATGTGTTAAAACAATCAGGATTTAAAAAGCAGATCAGGCAGCCTTTATAAGAAATCCATGACAAAAGCAGAGCTGTCTTAACAAGAGGCGCTGTTCCTACCTAGACGTTTACAGCAGGGTGGTCATTGTGCAGATCCTTTATCCTTATCTTCTGTGTCGCCCCAAGGGAAGGTACGATAATGACGACTCCTTGCAGATTTGAATGGACTGATGAGACTCATCGCATGGCACAGCAGCAGGTGGCGTAATCTGAGTTAAGTCGACAAGCGACAAGATGCACAAATCATGAATTGCTCTTCGTTAATTGGAAATTTGAATGTGCTGGACTGTACAAGTGTGGTATATACAGCAGTGTATGGTTGCCGAATTGTAAAATATTGTATTGTTTTAAGGTAAAAATTTTAGTAGTGAATAGTTACAATAGTTGGAATATGTCATTCATTGACAGTTTTACGTGGCCATTTTGAATGACTGAATTTCCTGGTATTTTAGTTGTCTGGATTCACAGCCTTTGCTATATTTGGTGCCATAATTATCGCCCCCCCACACGCTGTTTTTCGTTCATTGCTACAGTTTGTTTTTTTTTTTTTTTTTTTTTTTTTTTTTTTTTTACAACTTTGCCTTAAATAATTGTTGAAGATTTTGATCATGTTTAAGATATGTCTCCTATGCTGATTAAAGGAATTACAATTTACGCTTTACCAGTGGATCGAACCGTGCAGAATATATTTTTCTTTTACTTTCTTTTTATGTTGAGTCTTCTTGTTTTTTCTTTAAAAGTAGACCCTGCAGTTTGATGTCAGGTTGAGGGTACCAGCGTGTCTGTTTTCATCTATTTTGCCGTTTCTTTTTAATTAACGACTGGTTATTGTTTTCTAAATAGAGTTTTCCATGTACAGACTTTTAATCTTTAATTCATTTCACATCGCCCTCTCTGCTCAGTACATAGTCTGCCTTAAAAATGTACAGTAAGTGGTCCTTTGCAAAAATGCAGTGTTCCAGCATTCTCTTGAAAAGGGCAAAATGAGAAATAAAATCTATAAATGGCAACAAATGAAAGTATGATCACGATGCCTGCCTACTGGACCTCAAGGAACGAACGGATTGAAATCTTTCCCTTTTACTAAACGGACCCACTTCACCGACAAAATGGCAGCCTGCAGCCGATCGTAAAAGGCATGTGAATCAGTAACTCTGTTATTGAAATGTGTCCGACTTCACTCCGAGCCTAAATTAACCTTGCTATCCTGCAGGCATTGAAAAACATTGTCTTTGAATTGTTGTCTGTTATAACAAAAAAAAAATATGAAATAAAATGTTCTCAATCATGCCTACAACAGTGCAATACTGGGGACTTTCTTTAAGTTTACCACAGCAGCAGGTTGGTATTTTTTATATTGATTTCTTTGCCTAAGTGTTTCCTTTTGCTTTTGTAGCTTCCTACTATTAAACTTTTTTTTCAAAGCGATCAGTTGATCGTCATTTTGTTAAATGGTGTGCATCGCAAAGTACTCTGCTGAGACATTTACATTACAGGCCAAAAACTAATTTAAGGCATTCTAGTCTTGTTTGGCAGATATGCGTATCTTTATTAAAATCACATTTTTACAGTACTGCGTGAGTTATTTATTTTCTTCTTAAACAATGCACCAGGAAATCCTGACTAGTACTTAATTAATACAGTCTTCTGAAAATGTTTTGCACTAAGAGGTTTCCAGATCTAATTGTGTTGCTTTCTTTGCAGAGTTTATATAGCAATGCCTTGTTTGCTAGGCCTTATCCATTTGTACACCCTGGGAAAAATTCATTAAAAATGGCAAAGAGTGCGTAATATTTATGTAGCGATAAACAGCAACGATACCTGCTGGAGCCTGCGGTGCGAGAACTTCCCTGTCTTCCCAATAAAGCCCACCAGTCACCAGGCGGATGTCTTAAGGGGGCCGTATTAGACCTCGCCACTTGTTCCAAAATCTTTTTCTGTTAAAATATTAAGACATACCAATAAGTCTAGTCTTTCTTTTTTGCTCAGAGAGCTCCATTTCAGTTTCCCTTGATTTTGGACAGCATAACACTTTTCGCAAATGGAGTCCTAAACATAAAAGATGCGTTTCTACATTCACTCTGTCCATCACCTCAGTGACTTAAATGTTTGTGATCTTATTCTGGAGAAAAAAATTTCAGCTCTCACAAAGTCAGTCAGGCAGGCATCTGTAAATTTAGAATTTAGGGTGGGTCAGCATTTAATGGTGTGGACATCATATTAGATACAATTAAGGATATAAAGGAACCCTTGTTCTCGGAGGCCAATAGATCAATCACACTTGACTTACAAAAATATTTTATTCACTCCCCTCAAAACTGACAAATGTTCTTTATAGATCTGAGGATACTAAATCCAAATAATAATGATAATAATTCTTTATGTTTATATAGCGCTTTTCTTACTTCTCAAAGTGCTTTACATCAGCAGTGGGGAGCCACGTCAACCACCACTAATGTGTAGCACCTACCTGGATGACACAACAGCATTTTTGTGCCAGTATGCTCTCCACACATTAGCTGAGTGGCACACAGACAGGCAGGCATGGTGTTAAATCACCCACCACACGTTTATCTACAATCACTATTTACAACGTGCACACACAACCCCAAAACTCCCCCAAAGTCCAGGCCTCAACAATGCCTCTTCCTTACTTCAGGCCGCCTCATTTCCTCTCCTCCCGAGCTCCGTCTTTCTCCGCTCCTGACTCAAGCCTTGAATGGAGGGAGGCGGCCCCTTTTATACACACCCAGACGTGCTCCAGGTGCCTTCCGAAGCACTCCGGGTGTCCCTGGTCTTCTTCCCCCCCAGCAGAAGTGCTGAGGGCCAGGGCTCCTCGGGCATTGGGGTGCCCCCTGGCAGTGACCATGGCCCCTTATAGGGTTGAGTTTCTAAGCTCTGTTCCTGTGGTCCCCAAAGCCACCAGGGCAGTTGCCCCTTCGTGTGCGCCCTCCTCTGGTCCTCCTGGGCGCCCCGGCTGGGTACCACTACCAGCCACTCGCCACAGCTGTTATGTGGTGAAGGGGTGAGAAGAGAGAGCCAATTACAGACAGGGGATGATTAGGGGGCCAGAATGACCAGGCCATGGTGGGCAGTTTAGCCAGGACATCGGAGTACATCCTACTTTTTACAAAGGATGCCCAGGGATCTCTGATGACCTCAAGAGAGTCAGGACTTTGGGTTTACGTAATCTGGCTACAGAATTGCTCTGCCACATCCAGGTTTTTTTTTTGTTTTTTTTTTGGAGAGATGGTTTCATTTTTATTTTAGATAATTAATTTTCAACATGTATTATTTTTTATTTAGACTTGAAAAAGTGTAACTCTCTTTCTCTCATATATATTGTGACCAGTAGGGGGTGCTGCAGCGCCATGAACCCCAAACAGAGCCACAAGTACGCAAGTCCCAGATACAAACAAATGATTTATTCTGATCAAATGCCTCTCATTGCACAAGTACAGTTAGAGAAAGTCGTCTTCTTTCTCTCTGTCTCTTTAGTGAGATTTGTCCTCATCCACCCAACTCTGACCTATCTGAAGGGAGGAGGAATGGCTTCCTTTATATCACACCCTGGAGTACTTCCTGTGCCACCTGAATTATTAATAATAGTAAGTTTAGACATGACCTAAAATGCTCATGTTTTTGATTGAAATTGATACTGCTTTTTATCAAGATACCATTACACTGATTTAAAAATGCAGTACATTCGAGATGTTACTAGTGTTGCTGATAGCTATTTCTGCCTGAAATTACTGATTTTTTAATTTATTATTTACATTTGGCAGCAAAGCCCCATGTTCAGCAGCCATTCCTTCAGAGTCCGAATGGTCATCTCCCTTAGCTTACCCTTAATTTGTCATCCTTACATGCTAATTGGTTCGTAGAGAAACCTTTCTAATTACGTTATCACCACTGAGCCCTGCTGACATTCCTAAAGTTTGGTTCTGGGTTCAAAAATGTACAATGTGAACCTGAAGTAACTGGCAGTGGAATTGAAATGTACCTGTGTGAACACTTACATGTCGAATATGGCACTTTATTACTGTGATGTCATAAACCTTACCAGGAAACCATTTGCTGTGTGAGTGACGTCGACATTTTCTTTAAGCGTTCTCCTCTTCAGGCAGCTCATCTTCACGTATGTGGTCCCAAGTGATGGGGTAAGCAGTATGATTTCCCACCTAAATTGGGATTTCTTGGTAATATACAACCCAAGTGTCAGCTTTTAAACTTGATTCTCTGTGCCATCATACAGGTATACGATGGTAAATCAAAAGTAAAGGCAATTTTTAAAATTACATGGTAAACAAAGCAGATAAAAGCTGGCGCAATACAAGATGTCTGCAATGGCTTATGGGTAGTTCAGTTATGCATTGCAGCGCTCTGCCTTTAGTTTGGTTGAAGCTAAGATCATATACTGTGTGTGTGTGTGTATGTATATATATATATATATATATATATATAAAATATGTATGTATACATGTGTGTGTTTCATTGAGTCATGCTCTTTTCAGTTCTGTCCCAAGCCAACATCCTTTGGTGAATTTGCACCCTCTGAACAAAGAAATCTCACTATGGCGCATTGTTCAACAACAGTGCGATCCCGCAGCGGAGCGTCTATATTCACTTGACCACCTTACTCCTGTTTCTATGCTAATATATTATGATATATGAAAAGGAGTACAGTGCCTATAAAAAGTATTCACACCCCTCTCAGACGTTTTCTCATTTTATTGTTCTACAACAGGGGTCCCCAACTCCGGTCCTGGAGGGCCCCAGTGGCTGCAGGTTTTCATTCTAACACCCTTTTCTTAATTAGTGTCCTGTTTTTTCAATTGACTTGTTTTTTTAAGATTTTGTTCCCCTGAATTTCTTCATTGTACCTCTGAATTGCTTCATTTCTTTCCTTAAACAGAAATGAAACGTGAAGTGAGTGAGCCAACTAAGTCGGGGCCTCAAACACCAACCAATTTCACGCCAACCAGTTGCTTAATTAGGTGCGGATTCTTGTCGTTAATTAAACCCGTTGTTTAATTCCATGGCTTGTTGCTGCTCTCATTCTGCAATGCCATGCATTTCTGAAATTGTTGATTTTCTTTTTTCTAAGAGCACTGATAAAATGTTTTGGGGACCTGAGCAGATCAA
>JANRMT010062822.1:39640401-39652934 GCA_026402145.1 Polypterus bichir lapradei
ATCTATCTATCTATCTATCTATCTATCTATCTATCTATCTATCTATCCAGTGAAATTGTAAGGTTGTCTTATTTTATTTAGAGGCACAGATGCCATCCTTGTGACATTTTAAATCCTTTTGTCATTTGCAGCATTTGTTCCTTTGTTTGTATGTTTTACTCCTTGTTTTAGAGTCTCTGCCGTTTTTGTCCTCCTATTCCTTTTCTGTAATATGTATAGATTTTCTTTTATTATTTCTGAGCAAAGCATTGTTATCTTGTGGCCAAGAGATTTTTTCAAGTCCCACTTTCTTCTCAACCGTATTCAGCCACACACACGGTCCTCTCACCTCTCATTCATCTGAATGCCTTTGACAGACACAGTTCCTGCTCTCTCAGCTCTTATAAATGTTAACGTTTTCCTCACTTTAAGTTCCCAATTAAAGGAGGCGTATTATGTCCAAATCTTATTGAAGAATGTCATCCCGAAAGGTTATCAACAGAAGAAATGAGTACACAGGGCAATCCCAGCACAGAGAAACGATGAAGTCAAACGAATTAATGCCAAAATTGTCGATCGGTTTACACGGCAAATTGGTTAAATGCGTATCGATAGACTATACTGAAATAGTTGGTGGTGATTGAAAACATCAACTTACAATATCCCGAAGAATAACTACAATCGTTAACACCGTCCAGTCTTCCATCACCTGAATTACTGTAGAAAGAAGGATGTATCCAAGAAAGGTAATGTAGTAAATCTTCAGGGGATAACATTACATAACAAAGGAGATCTTGATATGCCATTCATATTAAAACGTTAACAGTTTCCCATTAGAATAGCTTTAGCAAAGACAATTAATAAATCTCAGAGACAAACATTTAAAAATTTTGTTTTATTTATTAGAGAGAAAGAAACGAAATTCAATCACGGGCAGCTATATGTTGCGTTGTCACAATGAAAGTCCAAACACAGAATTAAAATTCAATGCGATAATGACAAAAATGTAATTCGAAAAATTGTTTTACTGAAGTTTTACAGTAAAAGTGTAAATTTAAAAAGTATTTGCGTGTTAATTTCAAAGCAACAAAATCATATTACGCAAAGAATAAAACATAATTTACTTTCAAATTATTACATTTTGCTATTTTTTAATATGGTTAATTACTCGCTGTAATGTAAAATAGTAAGTTCTATTATGCATATGTAACAATTCTCATGAAAATAATAATCTGTTTAAATTGAACATCCACATCCCCATATGCGACAAAGTGGTTAGCGCGTAGCGCAGGCCCGGGGGTTGCCGAGTGAAGTGAGCAGGGGGCAAAGCCCCCCAGTAACAATATAATATAGTAACACCCCGCAAAATTTGCATAAACTCAAAAATGAACAGAAATGAGTTCCAGAAGTACACAAACCCATGTTCATATCACTATCCATGTATCTATTTGTTGCCCAGTTACTCCTCCATATTTACTCATCAGTCTTTCTGCCCAGTTTTGGTTCCTGCCTTATGCCCAGTGCTGACCCAACTCTGACCCTGGATTTGAAAAGTGGACGCGGCTTCCTGCAGGTCTGATTGTTTCACAGTTCCAGTGCATTTATTTGATCTCCTGTTTTGTATGTGTGTTTATTCCTAATATTTACTTGCCACTCTTCATTAGTCTTAAACACACCAACTTTGGTTTTCTGTTGTTTTACATATCGCAACATAAGCAGTAACCATCTGTCTCTCCCCTGTCCCCTTCTCAAAAGAAACTTTGTACAGACATCACAGTTCTTAAGTGGCTGTGCTTACGCCGTCCTTCTCATGAATAACTGTATAAAACAGCACGACTTGCTCCCTGTTGTCTATCTTGTAGAATAAAGAACTGAAATACCTGGTGAAGTTTTGGTCCAGCCATTGTTCCAAGAAGATATCAAGAGCCACGAACACCAAGTAAGTGGCAATTTGTCCTTATCCTTTTGGTAAATATCATACTGGGGCTCCAGTCGGAGTGTTTTAAGTTCATAGGCCAATCCACTGAAAGCTGAACTTTTGATTGAGGCCTAAAATTCAGGAGGGGATGGTAGTCAGGGGGATCAGGTAAGCAGTGCATGAGGTGTGGGTGGGAATGAAACACTGGCATTGTCCAGATGACGTAAGGCCATAAACTTGTCACTCATGACATAAGTCTGGCCAGCTAAGTGTTGAGCGAATATGTAAGAAAGCAAGAGAAAGAGAGAATGAAAAGGACAGAATGGTGTCGAGGAAGACAGGAGAGGCAAAGCGGAGACTATGAGTATCCAAAGGAGTCAGTCATGTGCTAGGAAAGCCTGTTTAAAGCACCAATGGACAATTACTTAACCATAATGCCCTTCATGATACTTGATGCGTGAGCCTGTGTAGGACAGTTGGCACCCACGTGTCTTTTTTTAGTTCTAATGACTATTGCTTTCTTTCTGGCAGCCCAACACCACGGCTGGTGCAGTATCCTCTGCTGGACTTGGTAAAACTTCCAGCACCGAACAGATAATGAGGGCAATGGGAGGCATTTTGGAACAAGGACTGTGTGTGTCAATGAAATACTTCATCGTCGTTCACTTTTCAGTGAACTTTGAGGAGATGGTGGTTGCATCTGAGCTCAAATGAGACCTTCAAGAACCACAGTATTAGAGAGACTTCTTCAACTCAATTGTTGTCATATGCAGTGTGGTCTAATGGCCAGGGTGTTGGACTTTAACCCATTGCACTGCCCCTTCATATAACCATGTGGCCCAATGCAAATGATTTCATTTGTCTGTAATCTATTTGGAAAACAAGGCTGGAAATCACTGTACTATAGCTGTGGACTTGCAGAATACCCTGGTGTGGTGGACATTGGTGTTCCACAGCTCATGATAGGCCCAGCCACACGGTATGGCCTGCCAGCTTTGAAAGCAGTGCCCACCCCCATGTCAAGTGATCCTTAACTTTGGCACGGCTGGAGGGTCATGCTGCTACTGTACTTGAAAGCTCCAGGAATTGGGGGTCAAATCCTAGCTGTGGTGGAGTACACGTTCTCCGCAGTCCGTGAGGATCCTCCAGGTTAGCTCTCATATCCCAAAGAAACGTGCGACAGATTTATTGGAAGCCCGATGAGTGGGTGTGGACGATCTGTGAGTGGCACCCCGTCTAGGGTAGGCCATGATAGTTGCTGGCCTTGCGCTCCCGAATTGTGTTGATCGAGTTTCAGAATGGATTGTCTTACACTTTCAGGGGGTCTCCTGCTATTTAGTTTTGTTCTGATTGATCAGTGGGACTCTCGCTGTCTGGTCAGCTTTACTTCTGTCACTTGCAAGTTTAGTTTGTTTGTTTATTTTGTTTGTAGTATTAATTTGCTTGTGCTGTATATTTCTAATCTCGTTTGCTCTATAATGTACTGTATAAAAAATAAAGCTTGGTAGTCAAGTAGAGCTTAAATTAAACTCCTGATGAAATGATAAGAAAACCTTTAAATGAGTCCTAATTTTGATTTTATTTGGGGGTTCATCTAACAAACTGAACTCCAAAGACGGCTGCTGGTGAAATGTGAACATTAATAAAGAAATGTGTATGAATAAAAATGTTTACCTGTTTTGAATGTAATCTGTCTGTCCGTCTGTTTGCCAATCACGCAAAAATGGCTGAAATGGAATTTCGCTCGTGTATGGCTGTTGGTCAAACTTACACTCACGGGACTCTTTATTAGTTATTGATAGCTATTGCTGTTGCTCTATTGCCAGTACCGGGTTGGGCCTCCTTTTGCCTTCTTTGTGACATCAATTCAGCGTGGTGCTGGAAACATTCCTCAGGGATTTTGGTCCATATTGACATGATAGCATCACACAGTTGCTGCAGATTTGTCGGCTGGACATCCATGATGTGAACCTTGCGTCCTACCACATCCCAAAGGTGCTCTACTGGACTGAGTGCTGGTGACTGTGGAGGCCATTTGAGTCCAGTGAACTCATTTTTATGTTCAAGAAGCCCGTTTGAGATAGATAGATACTTTATTAATCCCAGATGATTTGAGCTTTGTGACATGGTGCCTTATCCTGCTGGAAGTAGCCATCAGAAGATGGGTACACTGCAGATATAAAAGGATGGACACGGTCAGCAACAATACAGTTAGGCTGTGGCATTTACACAATGCTCAATTGGTACTAAAGGGGGCAAAGTGTGCTAAGAAAATATCCCCCACACCATTACAACACCATCACCAGCCTGAACCATTGATACAAAGCGAGATGGATCCATGTTTTCATGTTGATGATGCCAAATTCTGACCCTACCATCTGAATGTCGCAGCAGAAATTGAGACTCATCAGACCAGGCAACATTTTTTCCAGTCCAGTCGGATCTGTTGTCCGATTTTGGTGAGCTCATGTGAATTGTAGGCCTCAGTTGCCTGCTCTTAGTTGACAGGAGTGGCACCCGGTGTGGTTTGCTGCTGCTGAAGCCCATCTGCTTCAAGGTTTGACATGTTGTGTGTTCAGAGATGTTCTTCTGCACACCTCGGTTGTAGCGAGTGGTCATTTGAGTTACTGTTGCTTTCCTGTCAGCTCTAACCAGTCTGGCCATTCTCCTTAGACCTCTGGCATCAAAAAGGTATTTTTGCCCAGAAAACTGCCACTGACTGGCTACTTTCCCTTTTAAATACCATTCTTTTAAACTTTAGAGATGGCTGTGCATGAAATTCCCAGTAGATCAGTAGTTTCTGAAGTACTCAGATGAGCCTCTCTGGCACCAACAACCATGCCACGTTTAAAGTCATTGCAGTCACCTTTCTTCCCTAATATGAGGCTCAGTTTGAACTTCAGCAGGTCATCTTGACAATGCCAGGTCAGGTCAGGTCAGGTCAGACTGAGGAGTATGCACTGGTACAGCTCATTGCTGCACCCACCACATCACAAACTAGCTTGGGATCCTGGTTGGCAGCCCCCCAGGAAGACAGGTGGTTGAAATCCACCCTGCGGAAATGACCATCTATCCGCCACAGTCAGGTGTTATACGGGTGTCCCCTTGGCCTGGTCAAGCCTGCTTGGGTCCTCAACAATGATCACCCTCGGGGAATCGCGCCACATGGCCGTAGTGCCATAACTCACACTGCGGGTAATGTGCCTCATTTGGGACTCCGTGGATAGCTGCTCGTTTTTTGACAAAGTCAAACCACAGGTTACCAAGGATTCTCCGAAGAGACACAGTATGGAAGGAGTCCAGTCTTCGTCATGGATCGCGTCCATGTCTCACAACCATATAGCAAAGTAGGAAGCACCAGGACACTAAAGCCTCAGATCTTTGTACTTTTGCAGAGAAACCTGGAGACTCACACACAGCGACCTCGTGACCCCGGACCGTCATTTTTTGCTCCAGTTCACTTCATCAGTTACCACTGCATTTTCCCTGTGCTAAGGACTTTGTTGCGAGTGTTTCTTGTTAGATGTTTATTATTGTGTTGGTATGTGTTATCTTTCTGAGAGAAGGGAGGTCATCTGTCTACATGGTGCTTGTATTTATATCTCATTTAATATACCGCTTTATTAGTTATATACCTTTATTTCGTGTCTCTGTGTGTGAGTGGTGCGAGTCGGGCCAAGGATGGGTGCATTGCTGGGGTCCCCGTCATACGGCGGTGTGAATCTGAACGGCTCCACACCACTACATTCTAATATGACCCGCATAAACTAAACTGAAGAGGAATATTCTAATTATTTGTTGCCCCTCTGACTACAGATTAGTCCCAGTTTATGACTGGCATGGTATGGCATGGAGGACAAACAGTTTTCAAGCCGTATCCCGTAACATATCATATCGGCCATACTGAATGTGCCGTACGTAGAGAGCATACTGAATGTACTAAGTAAAGCCACAGAGAAATAACACAACCTTTAAGTATAAAAAGTTATATACCTGTTAGGGCAGGTCAGTCTGGGGAGCCTGCACTGGGCTCTAATATTAGTTTATTTATTATTGGGGGTCTGTAAAATGATACATTTCCTCTGGGGACAAATAAAGTGCTTGCTTGGCGTCCATCTATCTAGCACCGCAATTTTAACCACTTGTGTCGACTGTCAGCATAGAATTAAAGCATAAACAGCCTGATCTGAGAAGCCAAATGTGACCCCCTGCACCCTGCCTAGGAAAAAGCTGGCATTGAAAATCAACGGGAAAATGGAGCCCAACAGTCTGCAGTCACTGGTGCACACCGCACTTACAATTTACATGGGCCTTCATTTTGCTACTTCAATAAAAATGATAAGCAACTTTGATTAATTAAAAAAAAAAAAAATCGGATATTTTCCTATTAATGACAGTTTTAAGGCAAAGCTTTACTTGTACTTGTTTAGCAAAAGTAGCAATGGCACTGCATAAATATTCAGACACCACAGTTTAAGGACAAAACAAGAGCTACAAAGAGAGAGAACAACGTACCGAAAAGTCAAGTTAAATTAAAAAGGCACATATCCATCCATCCATCCTCTTCCGCTTATCCCGGGTCGGGTCGCGGGGGCAGCTGCTTGAGCAGAGAGGCCCAGACTTCCCTCTCCCCGGCCACTTCTTCCAGCTCTTCCGGGAGAATCCCAAGGCGTTCCCAGGCCAGCCGGGAGACATAGTCCCTCCAGTGTGTCCTGGGTCTTCACCGGGTCCTCCTCCCGGTTGGACGTGCCCGGAACACCTCACCAGGGAGGCGTCCAGGAGGCATCCTGATCAGATGCCCGAGCCACCTCATCTGACTCCTCTCGATGCGGAGGAGCAGCGGCTCTACTCTGAGTCCCTCCCGGATGACTGAGCTTCTCACCCTGTCTTTAAGGGAAAGCCCAGACACCCTGCAGAGGAAACTCATTTCAGCCGCTTGTATTCTCGATCACGTTCTTTTGGTCACTACCCATAGCTCATGACCATAGGTGAGGGTAGGAACGTAGATTGACTGGTAAATTGAGAGCGTTGCCTTACGGCTCAGCTCTTTTTTCACCAGGACAGACCGATGCAGAGCCTGCATCACTGCGGATGCCGCACCGATCCGCCTGTCGATCTCAAGGTCCATTCTTCCCTCACTCGTGAACAAGACCCCGAGATACTTGAACTCCTCCAGGTGAGGGATGAGACAAAGAGCGGTTCAACAAACCTCCGATGAAGAACAAGAACCTTGGACGACGTTTTCCCTTGCCCGGATGCGGGTCACCGGGGCCCCCCTCTGGAGCCAGGCCTGGAGGTGGGGCTCGATGGCGAGCACCTGGTGGCCGGGCCTGCACCCATGGGGCTCGGCTGGGCACAGCCCGAAGAGGTAACGTGGGTCCACCTTCCCATGGGCTCACCACCTATGGGAGGGGCCAAGGAGGTTGGGTGCAGTGTGAGTTGGGTGGTGGCCGAAAAAGGCACATATCTATATATATGGCAGCCACTAGGGGGCATTCCAGCACCCGAAACCCCAGACACAGCCTGGGCTCCAAACACTGTTCTTCTGTTTAACCATCTAAGCGTACCTTGTACAGGTTTCTTCCTCACACTGCTGTAATGGGTCCAGCACTTTCTTCGGTCCTTTATCGTCTCCGATCTCCTCCACTCCACCCAAGCGAGTGTCGTCTGTCTTCTCTCCCGACTCCAACTCCCTGGGCCAAGTGGCAGGCTCTCTTTTAATTCCGGACCCAGGAGTACATTTGGTGCCTAATCTACTGTCTCCAGGAAGCACTTCCAGGTCAGGTAGGTCCCCATATTGGTCCTTGAACTCTCAGTATCCAACAGCTCCTCCTGCAGCCCCCAGAAAACCCAACAGGACAGGCTCATGGGACCACAACTGCCATGCTGCCCTATGGGCATCCATACTCACCAGAAGAGACACTCTGCCTATTGTCCTGACCTTCCAGTTGCCCAAACTTAACAAGTATGTCCCTCCGTGGTTGCTGGGATGCCAGCCCTGGTGTAGCTGCTGCAGTAGCGTCTGTCTGTGTCCAAGTCCTGGTAAGGTTGGGGGTGGGGGGTAACAACGCTCCCCAGCTGACCTTCCTTACCCACGGCCTCCTGGCTAGGCAAGGGAACAGAACCCATCCTGAAATGAATGCGGCTGACTCCTCATACTATATATACACACACACACACACAAACACACATTCACGTGCAGTATTTATACGCACATACAATACACGTGTACAACTACTGACAATATAAATTTAAACAAGTCTCTTCCCTTTTGAACCACATGGGTCAAGACGATTCATTTAAGAGTGCCAGATCACACACTTACCTTGAGGACTTGAAGCCGGTAGCTAGTACTTTATGTCCAGTATGCCGACATGTTGTTTAGAGATCAGATTTGGGACCTCGTTACTTGATCAGTCCTGCTCACTAAAAATAAAGCATGAGGACATCTCTCGAGGCCACAAAATGCACACACCAACCTACTTAGGGCTTTCAAGTGTTTTTTGCATTGCTAGCATTGAACTTGTGGATTTTGAGATGTTCATTAATTCTGCTTGAAGCCCAACCTAGCTGGCATTGTCCAGGACTAAATGGCTTGGCCCTCACGTTCTCAAAATGTAACACAGAGAAGCGAATGGCAGCCACACTTAGGGACCTCACGGCACCGATTAAAGTGAAGTCCAACTGAACAGGTGAGGCCCGATGGCACCACAAATTCAAATATAATTTACTAACTTGTATGCCTGATGGGTACAATGCTCACGACTCAGAATTACAGCATGAAAATGCCATCTAAAATGCCACCCACCTGTTGTCCAACTCACACATTGCATTTTATGAAGACAGACGACCCTCGATGTGTCAGAACAAAACAGAAATCCACTTTTACTTGGATGAATCTTTCAATCATTGGAATCATCAGGCAAACATTTTCCAATGCATTGAACGAATTTTACTTTTAGGAAAATGGTTTCATTAGATAAAATGCGAAGATAACACGAGCAGAGCCTGCATTAGTGACTTGGCATCCAGTTGACTCAGCGATTAACCCAACAAGTGTCACCGCCAGGTTTACAAAATGTTTAATATTTGCATAAGTAAATGAGCTTCATGAGATGAAGCATTAAAGAAATGGCATCCATCCATTATCCAACCCGCTATATCCTAACTACAGGGTCACGGGGGTCTGCTGGAGCCAATCCCAGTCAACACAGGGCGTAAGGCAGGAAACAAACCCCGGGCAGGGTGCCAGCCCACCGCAGGAAATGACATTCGTCTTACATATTCATACACAGTAGCTGTCACCACTCTCCAGCGCTGAAGTAGTAAAATACAAAACCTATCTGGAGTGCAACAGAAAACAGTTACACTCCAGAAGTTTGGAAGTTTTCACGTTTTATTGTCATATAACTTTAAATTTCAGGGAATTTACGAGGTGAGACACAAAAATAACTGGACTGGGCTTGGGGCTTTCCTGGAAAACCGTCTGGAGGTCGGCCGGATGTGAATCATTGAACTATATCCCGTCCTACACACCCTCTCAAACCGCCAATCAGCCTGGTATATCCTGTGAATGGCCCAGTCAGAATCTGCACAACAATCATTACACGAGTTGCCACAATAATGTCAGGTGAAAAAAATCGAACAGCGTATTAAACGACTTTCTCGCCAATTTTCTCTTTTTCAGTAAAGCAGTTTTTGTCTCGCTCATCCTCCCTATTCGCCTAATTTAGCTCCCTGTTAATTTTACTTGTTCCTGAAAATCAAAAATGACCCGAAATGAACACATTTTTCTTCAATGGATTAAGTGAAGACAGAAACGGCAAGCCTGTTGAAGAGCCTCAAGCAAGAAGACTTCCAGCTCTGTTTCAATCAATGGAAGATACGTATGGCGCGGTGTAGAGATCGGGAGGGGGAGTAAATAGAAGGTGACAATGTTTAGAAGGCTGTAATTCTGCAATAAACATATTTTTTTTTTTAACCAATCTGATTATTTTTCTGTGTCGTAATTTGTCTTTTTCAACACTGATCAACAGACGTTAACATCAAAAAGAAAACAGCTCTCTGCGAACTAGTCTAAATCGATTACAAATATAAATCAGAAACTAACTGATCACATTAAGTGCTCACCCGCTTTAACATGACCCACCTAAATCCTCACTGGCGAGGTCAAATGGTTTGAAAAGTCCCAAAGGAGACCACCTGCCTGAGAGTCTAAATGTGTCAGAATGTGGCGAGTGAGTCTGCTGGCCTAACCCTACACAACCCTACACCCTAACCCTACACGATGAAGACAAAAGAGCACAACAAGTGAAAAAGATGATTCAAAAGCAAGAGTCAGGAAATGGAGACAAGAAAATGTCCAAGACATTGAATATCCCCCGGCGTCCAGTTAAATCTGTCATAAAGAAATGGAAAGAAAATGGCAGGACTGTAAATCTGCTTAGAGCAGGCTGATTACAAAAACTGAGTGATCAGGTAAGATGAAGGCCAGTGAAGGAGACCACTAAGACAACAAGAAACTCTGAAGGATTGACAAGCTACAGTGCCTAAGATTGGAGAGACTGTGAGGACTACAACTGTTGCCTGGGTGCTTCACCAGTCGCAGCTCCATAGGAGAGAGGCCAAGTGTAAAAACACACAACATCTTGGCTAGGGTTGGCCAGAGGGCACGTGGGGTCTTCTGAACTCACCTGGAAGAAGTCCCAATGGTCTGATGAGACCATCAGATTAAACACCATGTTTGACTCAAGCCACATGCTAAATGTTATCAAAGACACACCATCTCCACCGTGAAGAACAGTGGCAGCATCACGCTGTGGGAATGCCTCCCTGCAGCAGGCTCTAGAAGACATGTGAGGCTGGAGGATGAAGATGAATGCAGCACCACACAGCAAAATCCTGCAGGAAAGCCTGATACAGTCTGCAAGAAACCTGCACCTTGGGAGAACATTTGTTTTCTAGCGAGACAACACCACCAAGCATAAAGCCAGAGAGAGAGATTGGGAGCATGGGCTGAAGAACCATCCAGATTGGGACCCCAGTGCAGCGGGTGACACCTCAGCACCACACTGGAACACTGGAAGGTTTTTTACATTGGCTGGAGTGCCAATCCTGCCAACAACACCCAAGTTTTCCCTATAAGTTGGAGGACTTGCTTGCAGGGCTGGATGCAGTTTAACGTCATACTCAGGATGGAGCAACTGCAGGTAAAGGGCCCAACAGAGTAGAGTCACTTGTGGAGTTTACGAGATTCCTACCGGCAACCTTCTGATGGCTACCTTAGAGGCCATATAAAGGCAAAGCTACACAGGAATGGCTTCAAAACAACAACATTAATGTCATGGAGTCAGAGTCCAGACCTCAATCTATGGCTGTTCACTCCACACAACCTGGCAGAGCTTGAGCAAAGCTGATAGAGACTTGTGCAGAAAGACTTAACACTGTCATGGCGGACAAAGGTGCATCTACTGGATACTTACTGACTTGAACACTTAGGCAATGTAATTTTATCTGATTTTTTATTTCTAACTAATTTAGACCACTTTTCAAAGATATGTTTTCATTTTGACATTAAAGAGTATTTTTCCTATGATCAGTGGCAAGAAAGTCAAAATAAATTCCCTATGATTTCATGTTGTAGAGCAGGGGTCCCCAACTCCGGTCCTGGAGGGGCCCAGTGGCGGCAGGTTTGCATTCTAACCCTTTTTCTTAATTAGTGACCTGTTTTTGCTCATAATTAACTTCTTTTGAATTCATTTTAATCAACTTGCTCTCGAAGAATTAGACCCCTTATTTGTTTCTTTTTCCTTAATTAGGTGCCAAACAATAATGAGATACAAAATGAGCCAAAACAAAGTGTGTCCATCATACAATATCTGAAAATAAAGAAAGATGAACGTCTCAAGGATGTTGATCTGCTCAGGTCCCCAAAACATTTTAACAGTGCTCTTAGAAAAAAGAAAATCAACAATTTCAGAAATGTATGGCATTGCACAATGAGAGCAGCAACAAGCCATGGAATTAAACAACGGGTTTAATTAACGACAAGAATCCACACCTAATTAAGCAACTGGTTGGCGTGAAATTGGTTGGTGTTTGAGGCCCCGACTTAGTTGGCTCACTCACTTCACGTTTCATTTCTTTTTAAGGAAAGAAATGAAGCAATTCAGAGGAACAATGAAGAAATTCAGGGGAAAAAATCTTAAAAAAACAAGTCAATTGAAAAAACAGGACACTAATTAAGAAAAGGGTTAGAATGAAAACCTGCAGCCACTGGGGCCCTCCAGGACCGGAGTTGGGGACCCCTGTTGTAGAACAATAAAATGAGAAAACGTCTGAGAGGGGTGTGAATACTTTTTATAGGCACTGTACTCCTTTTCATATATCATAATATATTAGCATAGAAACAGGAGTAAGGTGGTCAAGTGAATATAGACGCTCCGCTGCGGGATCGCACTGTTGTTGAACAATGCACCATAGTGAGATTTCTTTGTTCAGAGGGTGCAAATTCACCAAAGGATGTTGGCTTGGGACAGAACTGAAAAGAGCATGACTCAATGAAACACACACACACACACACATATTATATATATATATATATATATATATATATATACATACATACACACACAGT
>JANRMT010062822.1:39653862-39666675 GCA_026402145.1 Polypterus bichir lapradei
TCAAATAAATAAGCCACACACCATGGCGTAATTGTAGAGGCTTCGCCTCTATCGCCTACATCCGAGGTTCGATTCCCGAGAGGGGATGTACTGAGTATGTACGCGTGCTTCTCGGTTCATTTTAACCTCGCATTTCCTTGGTTTGAGACGTATGAAAAAATATGCGGTTAACGCAGAATCATGTTACGTTATTTTTAAAATCTTTCCTATTCTTAGCACAAGCACAGCTGAGAAGCTTCGATGCATGTACTCCATAACAAAAAATAACGCATTTAATCACATTTTCAATTCCAAGCAAAGGGGAACTTTTGTCAATGCATGATTTCCTGGTACATCGATTACACTGATGCACACATCACAGCTACAAAAATGTTACACTCGGAATGAAGCGCGTTCCTGATCGGAGGAAAATTTAATTTCAAAAAACTACCCGAGCGAAGCCTTGATAAAAGCATGGTTTTGTGCACAGTGAAAACCAAGCAAAATTAGATGCATTACAAAAAGCGGACTTTGTGGCTCTTACTGGGGATCATTGGACTTCCGTGACCGTTAGTAATTCTAATTACATCTAATTACAAAATGTTCAATGATCACACTGTTTTAGCCTAATGTACAAAATAATTTTGGCTAAGGTTACTCAGAGTTTAAAGATTAAGTTGGTCAAATTACCTTTTATGTTTCTGACTTATTTTTTTAAGAAGAAAAACTGCACTTTATGTTGAAATTTTAGTTATTATTATTTAAAGACAATACCATTCTGAAAATGTACTTAAAGTACTTAAACTACCACTTTATTTTTAAGTCTGCCCAATTTTAACCAGGGATGATATTTTTGTTTCTGTTTTGAATTCAAATGCAGTTTAAAAGCATTTTTTTTTTTCAGAAATTAAAAGAGCTTGAGTTTACAATATTCATGTCCATGTCTATTATTTGATTCTGTCGCCCACTAAAACGCTTTTAAATTAAAAAAACACATTTGCGATTTGGGGCAAATTTACGTGTGCGATTACATACGATTAATCAAGATTAATTATTACACAGCCTCTAATTAATTGGATTAATTTTTTTAATTGAGTCCCACCCCTAATATATATATGTAGATATATATGTAGATTTGTATATATATATATATGTGTGTATATACAGTATATATGTAGATATGTATATGTGTATATATGTATATATGTGTTTGTGTGTATATATATGTGTATATATGTATATATATGTGTGTGTGTGTATATATATATGTGTATATATGTATATATATTTATATGTATATGTATATATATATGTATATATATATATATGATGTGTATATATATGTTTATATATGTGTGTGTGTGTGAGTGTATATATATATGCCAGCAACACTCATGACAATGACAAAACAATTATATTGTCAATCATGTTACGTTATTATTAAAATGTTTCCTTTTCTTTTTACTTCTCTGCTGCCAAACGCGGGTATTTTGCTATGTGTATATGTATATATATATATATATATATATATATAGATAGAGAGATAGAGAGAGATGACAACAACACTCATATCAATGACAAAACATTTACATTATCAATCATGTTACGTTATTTTTAAAATATTTCCTTTTCTTTTTCATAACTTCTTTAACACACTACTTCTCCGCTGCGAAGCGCGGGTATTCTGCTAGTAATCTATATTCTTCACTGCGACTGGTGTGAAGGATAGAATAATTAAACATGTACTACGAAGATATTTCAATGTTCCTTAAACGTTTTGATGGCTTAACGTTTATGACAGAGCTGATTGTGTTGCGATCGGTTACTTGGAGAAAGAAAAGCAAGGACTACAGGGGCGGCCACGCCAATATATATTGAATATAAAACAGAAAGAGAAAATAACAACACAGCTAAAAACGCAGCGGCAAATTTCGACAATAGTTAAACGCTTGTGTCATGAGCACGAGGCGGCTATGCAGTGTCCGCAACGGACGTGGTCATCGGCCGTGCATAAGATAGCATATTGACATTGGTGGGCGAAGGGGCCACCGATTCTTTCTCTTCCCAGGGCTGCCACGAGCCTAGAGCCTCCCCTGAGTACTGCTGCAATAAATTATTTCTTTGAAGGTCGCGCACAATCACTGCACCACCAAGTTCACATGTTTAATAACATGCTTTAACTCCTATCATCGTGAAAATGATATCACGTATACATCTCAGTATTTTAGTTATTCAGAGAGCTGTAATGTCACGAATGTAATGGATTCTGTGTCCAGTCGGAGGAAGAGAGCCGGTTTAAGAAGCAAGTAGTGATTCACACATATAGAGCACATTGAAGATCACATACAAAACAAAGCATTTAACGTGCTACTTTTATTACGATGTGATTTGAGAAACTAGTTAATTAAACGATTTTAAGATGATGTTTATGATGTTCTACTTTAATGACAAAATAAACTACAAGATTAAAGTGGAAATTTTGAGATTGAAGTTGACATTTTGTGCTTTTTTCTCCATTGTGTGCCTTTTTTTTCTCTGTATTCTAATAAGCTTTCATATGACACTCAGACGGTGGGCTACGACTCGCCTTTTCACGGCGACTGATATCTGAGCTTTCAAGTTTCTCCAACATGCTATGTCACTCGATCATCTTCCTTTTGTTGATTACACCATGGTTTAATTAAACAAATAGTATGTTTTTCCTTTGCCTCCACTTGGTATTCACTGAAATTCTTATATTTTCCCTTTGTGCTTTTCCCATTGTCTTTTCACAGAAGGCTGAGCTTAAGGGCGATTTATATTGATTTGCATATTCAAAGAGGCGTAATTCTGGGAGGAGTTGGGGCGTTACGTAAAGCACGAGCACGAACGTTACTTTTCACGCTGACCGGGATTTATGTAGCGGAAGAACGTGGAAGTTGGAGTACACACAGATTCCTGCATCTGGATTTTTCTGTGCGTAAGCACATTTCGGCTTTTGTGCTTACGCCATGTTATAGTGCGAATTCTACGCATGGCGTTATACATGAGGCCCCAGGCCTGGAGTGCCGCAGTGGCTGCAGGTTTTCATTCTAACGCTTTTCCTAATCCGTGACCAGTTTTCACTGCTAATTAACTTTTTCCCCATCACATTAACAGCCCTGTTAGAAGAGTTTCAGCCCTCTGAATTGATTCTTTTCTTCATTAAATGACAGCCAAGCAGAAATGAGATGTGAAACGAGCTAACAGATGACCAGCTCAACTGGGGCTTCAGACTCCAACCAAATCACTTTCTTAACGAGAAGCCAATTCTTGCTGTTAATTAACCTCGTTATTTAATTCCATGGCTTGTTGCTGCTCTCATTCTGTCACATTTCGAAAACTGTTGTTTTTCTGTTCTTTCTAAGAGCACCGTCAAAATGTTTTGGTGACCTGAGAGATCTACCTTTTACTGAGACCACCACCTCTCTTTAATTTCAGATATTGTGTGATGGGCACAGGGGAGCTGGTCATGTGGTGGCTTGTTTTGTGTCTCATTATTGTTTGGCTGCTAATTGAAGAGAAAGAAACAACTATGGGGCCTGAGTCAAGTTAATTAAAAGAAGTAATCAGCAGCAAAACCTGGTCACTAATTAAGAAGATGGTAAGAATGAAAACCTGCAGCTACTGCAGCACTCGAGGCCTGGAGTTTGCCACCCCTGCTCTAGAGCAAAATGCGAAGCATACACTAGCTACTAGCGTGTCCATTTTATCAGTTTTAATACCACAAATTGTCTCTCAAATATAACATTTTTCGTTGTTGGTGACACAGTCCGCGTGGGTTTCCTCTGACAGTCCATAGACACGAAGGTTCGGTGAATTGGTGATCCTTGGTGTGTGGTTGAGGTGTGTGTGTGTGTTTGTGTGTTCACCTTGCGATGGACTAGCACCCTGTCCAGGATTTATTCCTGACTTGTGCCCTATGCTTGCTGGGATAGGGTCCAGCACCCTTAACAGGACCCTGTTCAGGACAAAGCGGGTTGGAAAATGACTGACTGAAATAGATGATTTGTACACAAACGTATCAAAATGCTTTTGTGTGCCGTTTTGGAGCACAGATGAGTTCACATTACAGTTAGATACAGGTCACTTGCACTTACGCTTGTAAACTGTTGAGACAGCTCTCTTCACAACAACACAGACAGGTCGGTTCTTTGAAATGGGCCTTTATTACTTGGGCTTGTCTTACTCACACCATCACCAGTACATGGTGAGTAATCAGTACAAAACACACTAGCGAATACACAGTAACTTGCACTCACACACGATGAAATACAAAACATTTAGTGCAAACATGAAACAAGAGACGTTTTACAAATAAAATACCTCGTTGGCCGCATTTCATAAAAAGAGGTCCCTCAATCCTTGAGTCACTTTGATTGTCTGCTTTAGCTTCAGACATCTACAGATTTAACTTTATATGCAACATAGCAGAGCCTCGTGAGAGACATCCGCTCACCTGCGGTCCATGTGGGAGATCTTTCTCATGTTCTTTCGATAACTCCTAAGTGCGTTCTCGTGAGACACATTACTTTACATACATATTATCTTAAAGTCACTTAACAATAATAAACAAATGGTAGCATGTAAATTTACTATACACATCACGTTTTAAATTTAGATATTTTAAACTGTATATTTATGAGGTTATGTAACCCATCATGAATCATCATGAACTTCACATTAAATATTGTTCAACAACATTTACACAGGCAATTTGGAGCTGAGCAAAAAATTGGAACTGAGCAGTGAGGCCTGTGCAGTAACATGATGGCCTTAGTCGGTATTTGAAAACACGGTAAGGGTTAACAAACACATACGCGTATAAAGCACCCTGACAGAACGCGAGTGTCAGACGCAGAATATTTCAAAATAATAGTTGTATCCAAAGGTAATTTCAAAATACTTCAGCCAGTGCATCACAATATCTATCCCAGTCGCATTGGGCCTACAGTAAGGGAGGAAGCAACTTTGCCAGGAAAGACAATAAGCAGCAAGGCCAAATTGCGTTGATCATGGTATGAATGACACAATAGCACTCTGGGTGGCCTCCCACCCACAATCACAACACTTAGCCCACCCACACTCACATACCACATT
Organism: Polypterus bichir lapradei; assembly: GCA_026402145.1. NCBI lineage: Eukaryota > Metazoa > Chordata > Cladistia > Polypteriformes > Polypteridae > Polypterus > Polypterus bichir. The sequence goes on from JANRMT010062822.1 coordinate 39,658,960, forward strand.
CAGGCTCTGGGCCTTCTGCTGCATGGCCAACAAGCAGTGGGACAAGCCCTCCTACGAGTACCAGTGCAATAAAGGAGTGATTAAATTATAGTTGGTGTGCTCTCAGACATTAAGTTTATTCATTTTCTTTTTGTTTTATTAATTTCCTGTAGAAAAGAGAAGTCCAATTTTAAAGGAGTTTCTACTTCAGACTGATAATGCTTTGCACAATACATCAAATTTGGGCCTTCCAGTTCCAGCAAGTGCACAGAAATGGGCAAGTGATCAGGTGTAGTCCATATGTCAGTCACCCTGTGCTTTTACTCTGCAAAGTGAATTAATCTAGAAAGCAAAAATGGAAAAAAACATCAGGTCGGTTTTAAACAAGAAGCCTCAAATGCAGCAGTGTGGATCAAAGTCAACCATTTTCAATAACTTCAAAGACCAGAAAATGAAATGGGACCATACAATCATCCTAAGACCCTGTCGCACTACCCCACTTTTACAGCGATTTTCAGTTGCAGATTTCCTTTTCATAATCAGTGAGATGGAGGCAGTTGTAGCGAGCTCCTTGACCTCCAGTCATGTTGTTTGATATCCCTCGTGACTCAGTCTATCCAGTCTGCGATTCCACTCGATAAAACGTCCTAAGTTGTAGGGCCGAGCTATTCATGAGTCAATGAGCGGTCAGCCGGAAACACAATGCGCATTAAACAGCTATGAGGAATAAGAAATGTGGGACCTCAGAAAAAGGAAAGAGGTTCATTGGTCCGAGGTTGGGAGTTTTACGTATCATGGCAGAATTGCAGAAAAGGACCACGATTGCAGCCAAACTTGACGTAACTGTAAAGCCTTCGCACTGGCACCAGCTCTGTCAGGCCACACGTTATTGGCTATCAGAAATAGGAACGAATTCACCATATGCATAAGAGATCATCATAATCTGACATACCCTGAGAACCCCGTTGTGTAAGATGACATGCTCAGGTGACGAGATCAACAACAGCACTCATCAAATTTTTACATTCTCCCCAACCTCAAGTCATGTAATGTGACAGCAGCTTAAGTAATCAAGTAGGAAGCAGCTCCTAAACAAGATTCGTACTCGCTAACCTCCTTAAGACCCCAAGGATAAATATTAACTGGTCCTGGTGATAGGTTTGATTTCAGCCTTTTTAATCAGAGCAGTACTTCTCTCTCTACAATTTCCACATCACTCAATACCTCCTTAGTAGTCCCTATTACTGCTGGGAGCTTGTCCACTTCCTCACATGTGAAGATCTCCGAAAAATACAAGTTTAGAGCATCCGGTGATTCACTGTGAGTATTTTTAAATTCTACTTCTGATTCACTTCACCTCTTGCTTGACATGCCCACCTACTCATTCCAATTAGTCCACGACTTGCCCAGACAAAATCAAGCAGGGTGGGTAGGGAGATGGTGAGCTCTGCGTGAATGAGAGCTGTCAACCAATGAATGTTCATCTGGAAGTACAGTGCATATAATTCAGCGATGAGGAATAAGGAATGAGGAAGAAGCTTGTTTGTCTGATGTTGTATGTACCATGACAGAATGGAAAAGCGCTGAGATGGTGGCTGAACTCACCATACCTGTTAACCCTTTGTACAGCACCAACTCCATCAGTCAGCACAGTCAGAAAATCAGCATATATATATGACATGCCCAGCAATTTTCAATCCTTTAAATTGACATGGTCCAGCGACGAGGACAGCAACCACAACATAACATGCACTTTGTCTGGAAAATAAGTGGGAAACTGGAGTATCTGGAGAAGAAAAAACTCACACATTGTATGTGAGGACAACATAATGTTTTCTTTGCTTTCTTATTGTCACGTGTACAAGTACTTCATCCTGGGCCATTCCAGGGAATTACTGTAAACTACGTCTTGACTTGGGAAATTGCAGATTCTTGACACAGCATTGTTCACAAATCTTTCACTTGAAAATTTATTTATAATTTCCTGGCATAGGCCTTATTTGTGAGAGGGACAGCTGGTGGAAGTTTTCCTTCTCCTTTTTAAGGCCTAAAAAGGACTACACTCAGAACTCTGCTAGTGCCCATTTGTGAGGCCATTGCAAAAAGTGTTTCTCAGCAGAGTGAGATACAGTAGTTAGTGTGGTCAACAGTTACTGACCGCCTTCTCCACCCACTAAGTCAAGCGCAGACGGTGACCAGCTACAGACAGCCTGCTGGTCGTTACGTGAGCTGATGTCTGACTGATAACATCTTTAAGGGCCTTCTCTTGTCCCACATCAGAGGAGTTCATTTCATGAAAGAATGACTGGAGGGTGTCCTGCTAGTCTCCCAAAACTTACAGTCACAAAACTGATTAGCAGAGTGAGATTGTGAGGCTGTTTTTGTAATGCTTTTTTGAGGTTTTACTGTAGCATATTGTATGCAAATTTGTAGACAAGCAAGGGAGTAGCCTGATAAACTTAGTGTGACCTCCAGAACTAATAGACATGTCAACGGCCCACCCAGTAATGTTTGGAAGTCCAGGATAAGGTCTGTGCTGACAGACACCAAATTTGTTTCTTTTGGAACTGAGGTGTAGCTATTATTGGTGCTTTGCAAGAGGAAGAGGAGAGAAGGAGGAGGAGGAGGGCGGAATCTAACTAAGTCACAGAAGTAATCAGTGACTGTTTTTCAACACAGAATGTTAAAACACCAAAGTGGGGTGGATTTAAAATTATGCATGCAAGAGCCCATTTCAAATTCCTCCACAGCATCTTGACAGGATTCAGATCGATCCAGGCATTGACTTGGCCATTCCGGAACCCTTTCATTTCTTTCCTTTCAGCCATTTCTTAGTGGGTCTCTTAGTACACTTAAGGTCATTGTAATGTTGTATGGTTCAGTTTCAGCTGAGTTTTAATCCTCTGACAGATGGTCTCACATTATCCTCAAGTACAATGAAAAATTCCTAATGGGTTCTATGATGGTGAGCTGCCTAGGCCCCGATGAATCAAAGCAGATCATTTCCACTACAGATGGTATGAGGTTCTTCTAGCACTGTGGCTGGATAACTCTATCTTTGCATCATCTGTCAAAAATACATTATTCCAGAAGTCCTGGGGCCTCATGTATAATGCCGTTGTGTGTAGAATTCACACTAAAATTTGACGTATGAACAAAACCGGAAATGTGCATACACACAAAAAAAATCGAGATGCATAAAACTGTATTTACACCAAGTTCCATGCACTTCCCCTTTATATAACACGATGAACGTGAAATTTAACACAAGTGCATATGCCTACAGCCCCACCCCAACTCCTCCTATATTTTCACATATTTGAATATGTAAATCAACATAAATATCCCCTTTCATTCTGTGTTTTGTTAAAAGACAATAGTAAAAGCATGCATAAAAAAGAAGAACTTCACCGAATGCGAAGTAGAGGTCCTACTCAGTAAAGTGGAGGCAAGGAAAAACATACTTTTTGGTGGCTTAGGCAGTGGTATGAGCAAAAAAAGAAACTTGATGGAGTGACACTCAAAAATTCAAGTTCAGAAAGTTACACAGTGCTCAAAATAAAAAAGAAGTGGTCAGATGTCAAAGTCGAGGTGAAAAGGCAAGTCGTAGTCCACCGTCAGAGTGTCATATGGAAGCATATTAGAGCACGAAGAAAAAAGAATAAAAATAGGGACGCAGTGAAGAAAAAAAAGGTTGAAATGTAGACTTTAATCCCAAAATTTCTATTTTAATCTCGTAGTTTTTTTTGTCATTAAAATAGAACATCGTAAACATCATCTGAAAATCGATGTTTTATTTACTGGAGTTTCTCAAATCCCATCGCAGTTTAAATGCGTTGTATTCTATGTGTTCTATGTGTGAATCACTGCGTGCTTCGTAAATGGCCTTTCTCTTTTGTAGACAGGAGCATGCAGGCAGTGATCGCCACACAAGATACATTACGATCATGATATTACAGCTCTCCGAACAGTTACAATACTAAGAGGCATACTTAATATCATTTTCATGATGAAATGCATTAAAGCATGTATTAAACATGTGGGGGCATGGTGGCACAGCAGTAGCGATGAGCTGGAACCCATCCAGTGATTGTTCTTGCCTCCTGCAAGATGCTTGCTGGGACATGAGTGACCCTGAATGGAATAATTTAATACAGTAGTACTGTCTCTGTCAAACGTACCATTCCTCAATTCTTGTCTTTACATTTTCTTTCTCCACGTATTCAATCGCCACACAATGAGCTCTGTAATAAATGTTAAACCACCTGTAAGCTTAGAACGCAGATTCTTCCAAACTTTTATGGAACATAGGAAAATCTTATACATGTTTCATTTTTCCATCCATCCAGGGTTGCACCAGTCCCAGCAAGCATCAGGCGTGAGGCAGCTACAATACCTGGATGGGGTGCCAGCTCATTGCAACTGCTGCGCCACCGTGCCATCACCTGTTTAATTATTAGAAATATACATTATTTAAATGAAGATAACGATTTACCTGTAAAATGTAATATGCATATTTTAATGCATTTTGTCTTAAAAATGATATCAAGTATACAACCTAGTATTCTAACAGCTCACAGCTCCAAATGAAAAGCTCTTGGGAATCTAAATCGACTTAGAAGCCAGTGATCGTCATCTGTAAATACGTACTGTCTTCTATTGAATTTAACTGAATTCCTTTATTGTCATTATATAGAACAAGGAAATTTAATATGCAAATCTTCAATAAACTTATTTTCCTATAAAATGATAAAAAACAAAGAAAAATATACAATATGAACACATAAGTACAATAAACATGCACATACAGTGCAGATAGTGCAAATGGTTCATAAAGTGTCTTAGGTTGTGCAATGTTACAGTTTGAAGTGCAAGTTTACAGTGAAGTAATTGTAATTACAAGTGTAAGCAGTTCTGCCGGACCACTTGATGGACTGATTGAATGCATTTATAGCTCTTGGGATGAATCTGTTTCTGAGCCTTGAGGTTCGAGCAGGAAAGGCTCTGAAGCATTCTGAATGGCAGAAGTTCAAATAGACTGCGGCATCGCTGAGTGGACTCCATTCAGATGCTGGTGGCTTTCCATAGGCAGTGTGTGCTGTAAATGTTGTCCTGGGCTGGAAGCTGTATTCCGCTCTTGACATAACCTACTGTAAGACTTTCCAATCAGCTGCTGTACAGCTATGATTCCACACTCAAATTCACTGGGTTCAAATACTGAGTGAACTGAGAGTAACAGCACTAAAGCAGCTATGGTATTTGGAATAGTTTGGCCATTCCATGCACCATTACATTGTTACAGAATGATTACAATTAAGTGAATTAAATTTGTAAATGATATGCAGTTAATTTCAGTGTATTTGATAAAGCCCACGTCATGGATGCGAATATGGAAAAGAAGAGACACAACACAAAAACAGTAGCATTGCTTTGATGGTTTGTGCTGACAGTTTGCAAAACCGAGCAGAAAAGTGTGTACGCAAGGTCTGAGGCTACCAGGAAAATATTTGTGGCTTTACATAAAGTTTAGTTTTTATACATCTCAAACTGAGTGTGGGAACAGGCATATGCAACATTTTTGTGAGGCCCCTGCTCTTCGCCTTGGTGCTCAAGAATAAACTTTAGTCTTGCCCTTATGTTCTTTCTAGATGGAACAGGTTTCCTCCTGTTTGGGTCTAATCTGCGCTGCCTCTTTCTTGTGTGAGACTAATGCACTTTAACATCAACAGTAGCAAGAGCTTCCTGGAGGTCCTGCAATGAAATCCTGGACTTCTTAGAGACTTTTATTAGCATCTTTCCTTTTGCTCTCATGCTGAACTTAATGCATAAGCTTGGCTTCGACAAGCTGAGAGTGATCGGAAATTTTAGATGATATTCTGAACAGTGAAATGCTTGATTTCCAAGTATTTGGAGATCCCAGACTCACAAGCACTTATTACCTTTTTTATGAAGGCCTCAGAGAGCTCTTTCAATCTCAGCAGGGTGATAATGCAAACTTCAACCAAAAAAGAGCCAACCAAGCAATATGTTAGAAGTTCAAATAAGAGAGTTTCAGAAAAGATCCTCCCTAATGCTGTCCTAATCATCTACACCTAATCTGGTGCCACTGATTCTAATTTTAGGTATTTGAGGTAGTGACAAATGCTCGGGTGATCTTACTTTCTTCACATTCAAAATTTGCATTTATGTTTATTTAAATTATACAATGGACTGCAAAATGTAATTGTGCTTGATGTTTATTTTATTAAATCACCTTTATCTAAAAATGCTGTTTAACTGATAACAAAATTTTGATATGTCAACATATGTTAAAAATGAAAAAGCTTTTCATGGGTTATCCTTACTTTTTCCCACGACTGTATATAACTCGTGTCACACCGCTCTTGTTATCTGAAGTTGTGGATATTCTAAAAGATTCCTCTGCTTATTATTATGTTTTCTTTGACCTCTGAGTTTGGGTATCTCCCACTAACTAGTGGCTTTGTTAGCTTTGGCTTTCCTGGATCACCTCCCTGAGAATTTAGTCTGACCCTATCCTTAAGGTGTGTGGTATAGCGGAGTCCATGACGATTTGCGTTTTTACATAAATAAAAATAGATGATGCAGTTCAGGGTCCATGAGTGTGTATGTGAGGCCCCTGGATGTTTAATGGGTTGATTGTGGCTGATTGCGCTTGTACATGAATGTGCAATTAGTTCAAACTGCCTCATTGGCTTTCTGTGAGTTGTAATTGAGATGCCATGCCCGCGGAGGGATAAAAGAGTAGAGAACAAAGAGAACCATGAGAGTGAGAAGGCAGCATCTGGGCATCTGAGCCAACATGATGGAGAGGAGGCAGAGCAGTTGGTAGCCCCTCAGAGGAATGAGCGAGTGATTGGTGCTCCAGGGGGTGGAAGGTCCCCCAATGAAAGGTTAGAGAGGAGCAGGCTACAATGAAGGATCTGGGAGACGCTGTGTTGAGTGAAGTGTAAGATGGAGGACCAGCTCTGAGATGTCACAGGAGGCAGCTGAGATGAGAACCAGAAGTTGGAACCACAGCTGCTGGTGTCTCCGCAGAATGAACAGACTAAGAGAGGCAAAGTTAGAGACACACACTGAGCTTTGGAGAGAGAGAGAAAAACAAACCTTATGTGAACATAGTTTTATTTATTTATTTAATTTTTTTAACTCAGCCACAGGGGATGCACAAATCAGTGTGTTTTTTCGTGCCGTTCCCAAGCCCAGATAAATGGGGAGGGATACGTCAGGAAGGGCATCCGGTGTAAAATTTTGCCAAATCAATATGCGGACAACAATACAAATTTCCATACCGGATCGGTCGAGCCTCATGTTAACAATGGCCGCCACCAGTACTGTTAGTCAACAGGGTGCTGGCGGAAATTGGGCTACTGTTGGCCGAAGAAGAAGAAGAAGGAGAAGAAGAGGGGGGAGACGTGTGAGGAGGAAGGTAAAGAGAGTGGAACTGAGGGTAGGAACTTGGAAAGTTGGCAGTATAACTGGTAAGGGGAGAGAGTTAGCAGATATGATGGAGAGAAGGAAGGTTGATATATTGTGTGTGCAAGAGACTAAATGGAAGTGGAGTAAGGCCAGGTGGATCAGTGGTGGATTGAAATTGTTCTATCATGGTGTGGATGGGAGGAGAAATGGGGTAGGGGTTATTCTGAAGGAAAAGTATGCCAAGAGTGTTTGGAGGTGAAAAGAGTGTCAGACAGAGTGATGGTTATGAAGCTGGAAATT